>JABFPG010000057.1:0-11239 GCA_022817505.1 Dicroscelio sp. ZL-2020 | reverse complement strand
CAATATGTTAAAAAAATTGTTAACAATATGTTATAAACAATTCGTTAATAATTTGTTATCAGCAGTTTCTTAGTAATTAGAAAGAAATCGTCAACAATTTGTATCAAGAAATTTAGCAATTTATTATAAACATCGAGTTCATAATTCTGTAAGCAAAATTTGTAATAAAATGTTTAAACAACTCAAGATTGTGTAACAAAAACAATTCCATATTTATGAATTAATATATGTACATTTCTCCTTAAAATAAATTCAAACCTTTTGCAACTGTCGTAAATATTTTAAAGACGCGTGTCCTATCCTGACATGCCACAGCATTGTCTCGTTTATTTTAACTGGATTGGGACTTTGTTGGTCTAGTGCAAACACCGTGTCCATGACCTCAGTTTCAGGTAAACTGTCAATGTCTGATATTTTTCGGTCCGATATTTTTCGGTCCGATATAGTGATATCCATTTTCGAAATTGTTGGTGTTTTTACAATTTTTCTTTCTTCGTTAATATTTAATTTAATTCCGTCGTTAATTTCTACCCTTTTAATTATTTCAGTTTCCGGAATAATTTCCGTCGTTTTATTGTCACTTCTATCTGTCGTACCGTCATTATTTAGTGTTAAGTTTAAATTTTCCAATCGTATGTCCCTAATTTCGTCATGCTTGTGTATTCCAGCATCAAGAGCTGAAATTAACTTCATATTTGTATTTTCATGAGTTTGAAAATTAAGTGTCCAGTATGGACTTTTATACATTCCAGTTACGAGCGTCCTATTCGTTTTAGGGTCAATTATTTATTTATTTATTTATTTATTTATAAAATATAAACGGGTATATCCCTTTACATAAATTTGAGTAAAGCATAGGTTTAAGTCAGGTACAAAAGTTCCAATCACGTAAATGTATATACAATCACAAAAAATAAATACAAATGAAAGCAGAGAAGTTACGGAAACAAAGAGTTCATGGTTCGCTTAAGTTGAGGTAGGGAAATTTGATATGAGTTGCAGATAACAGCATGCTCATTCGCGAAACGCAAAATTCGTTGAATAGAATTCCTATCGACTAGTTTGGTTTTATAAAATTGCACGATAAATAATGGTGGAGCTCTGGTGAGTCTTTGGGGTACATTAATAACAACTTTTTCACGAAGCGCAGAAGACTTAACGAAACCGTGTAAAATATTATACAAAAATATGAGATCAAAAAGATAACGACGCACCGACAAAGGTTGAAGTCCTGCAAGCTTTGAGGAGAGATCATAGTCGTGGTCGAAGCGGTCCATAGGCATGCCCAGTTTATATACAAATGATCGTAAGAATCTGTGCTGGATTGATTCTAAAGCTTTGATTTGATAAGCTACTTGGGGGGACCAGACAACTGACGCATATTCGACTATAGGACGAACAAGGGTCAAGTATAATTTTTTGTATGTTGAAGCGAATTCAAAGTTATTACAGTTCCTATTTATGAAACCCAGGGTTTTCAACGCTTTCGAAGTAATGTCATCAATATGATGATGGAACGACCCGTCATCAGAGTATCGCACCCCGAGGTCTTTAATAACAGAAAAAGTAGGAATCGTCACACTGTCGATGTTGTAATCGAAGATAATTTTTGAACGCTTTCTAGAGTAACGCAGGACGGCGCACTTGGGAACATTAAGTTGTAAAACATTATCCTTGCACCAACGGTTGAGCTTGACAAGATCAGCTTGTAATGCATTAGCATCAGCAAGATTTCTAATTGCATGATAGATTTTTGTATCATCCGCGTAAAGCAAGGAAAAACCAAACTCGAAGATCCTAGGAAGATCGTTAATGAATAGATTAAACAATAATGGACCCAAATGGGAGCCCTGCGGTACTCCAGATGTCGAGTTGTAAGTCGCAGTTACATCGTTGTCACATCGAATAACATAAGTCCGGTCGCACAAATAAGAAGCAACCCAGTTCAATATGACGCCGTGAATTCCAATTGCATCAAGTTTCTTGCAAAGAACAGCATGTGAGACGCGGTCGAAGGCTTTGGCAAAATCTGTGTACACAACGTCAATCTGTGTGCCTTGATCTAAGTTGGAGAAGATATAATCGTTAAATACCACCAGATTTGAAGTGGTGGATTTCCCCGGACGGAAACCATGCTGCTCTTCGACAAGTCCGCCATCAACAAGTGAAGTTAATTTACAAGTAACCAACTTTTCGAAGAGTTTTGGTATCGCGTTAATTATGGCTATAGGGCGATAATTTTTAACGTCGTGAGGGTCACCGTTTTTAAGAATGGGTGTAACAAGACTAGCCTTCCAAGATGTAGGAAAGATGCCGGAGGATAACGATTTATCAAATAAAAGTTTTAAAGGTGTTGCTATGCCGAATCTAGTGTGTTTCAAGAAGTTGTTGGGAATGCCATCAAGACCAGGGGCGGGATTCGAACCAAGATTTACAATAGCATCAAACAAATCTGTCATATCGAGTGAGAGATCAGATATGTCAATAAATGGTTCAATATCAGCCCTAGGTAAGTTGTTTGTATTGTCAGTAAATGCAGAAGCGAAATATGAAGCGAACAGGGCGGCAATATCGTTCGGAGATGTTGCGGTTTGGCTATCAAAAAACATACAATCGGGTACGGACTTAGACTTCTTTAGATTGTTGACAAATCCAAAAAATTTACGTGGGTTGCCAACAATCGAGAGTTCGGTGTAGTTGATGAATCTTTTATATAAAATAACGGAATATGCTTTGATTTCAGAACGAAGACGTGAAAATTGAGTATAAGCTGACTGAGAACGCGACTTTTTAAAAGCAATATGAGCCTTCTTTTTCTCAAATATCATGGTTTTTATCTTGCGGTCGAACCAATAAGGAAAATTGTCTATAATAATCCTCTTGCAAGGAACAAAAGACTCAATCAAGTCGTGTAAAATATTATAGAAAATATTTACAGATTCATCAATGTCAATAAAATTAAAAATTGCGCCCCAATCAAAAATGTTGAGGGCATAAGTTATTGAGTCAAAATCGGCATTCTTATAGTCATAATAATATATGTAACGTGGATTGGAAGCGTTATAAGTGGATACAGGCAGGCTTATAAGAAGCGGCGGATGGTTGGAGTCAATGGGTAAACAAAAATTCGACTCCTCGAGGACCTGCACATTTTCGAGAGTAGAGAAAATCAAATCAAGAGTGTAACCATTGGTATTACAGATAAAATTATATTGATTCATATCGTAAAAGTTGGCAAGATCACGAATCGCTGAGGCCCCAAGGACGGAAGAATTGCTCGTCAGATCATCAACTATAAATGATAAGTTGTTATCTAGATACGACCAAGATATGTGTGGTAGATTGAAATCACCAGCTATAAAGAATTCAGAATCGAGGTGTTGCTGCAAATGAGATTCAAGAGAGGTCACGAAGTTACAATAGATAGAAAGATCGGCAGATGGAGGAATGTAGACTGCGGCAATGATTATAGATTTGCCGGCAAAATGACATTGAACAATTAGATGTTCAATGCAGTTATCAATTATTTGCAATTGTTGATATCTACAAACATCTTTGCGAATGGCAATTAGGATACCTCCACCCCTGCGTTCAGGTCGGTCGAAACGAAAGATGGCATAGTCGAAAAATCCGAGTTCAGCGTTCGAAATTGAATCATGTAACCAAGTTTCAACTAGGATTATAATGTCTGATTCGGAATTTAGCGCAAAAACTCGTAACAGATCTAGCTTCGTTCGTAAACCTCTAACATTTTGATAAAAAATGGATAAGTTGTTCGAATTGGTATGAGTTCTAGGATATACCCGGTTTACGCGTTTTTTTTCGTATTCTTCTTCGCTGCTTTTTTATCCACTACGATTGTTGGGACGTTCTTTACGTATTTAATGGTGATGTCAGACTCACCACCTTCAATACGACGATCGAGTTCAGCGCGAAGGGACGAAAGATAGTCTCTCTGGTTAGATGTTAAGTCATTCTTGAGATAGTACTCTTTTTTCGAGAAAATATCACGATTTTTCAAAATCGCTAAAGCACTATCTGATGAATCAAAGGATAATTTCAATGGTCGCGGCTTCGAGTCAGTAATTTTGCCAAGTCGCAGAGCAGAAATGGCAAGTTTGCTCGACGGGACATCTCGAAGGAATTGATTAATGCTAGTGAGGTCGTCATCTGGATCGGTAGCCTCAGGATAATTAAGCACTATGACATTATTAGCTCGCTTGCGACGTTCATCGAGCTCCCGGTATAGATCTTGAATCGAAGCAGCAGAAAGGTCGGTGGAAGATGGTCTATCTTCAAGCGCCTTCAATCTGCTGTCAAAACTTGAAACTTTGGCCTCAATATTATCCATTTGTGCCTTGAGTCCAACCAAAGATTCCTCTAGCATAGATGAAAAAGTTTCACGAAATTTAACCAGCAGATCATCCAACGCGACTTTCAGGTCCTGACGCGATACTGAACCAACAGACGAGTCACGACGTGGAGTAAGGGAGCCAGATTTGCGAGTGGTACTAGTCTGGCCGCAACACAGAGTGAATCCACCGGTAGCAATCGTTGTAATATTATTGGCACAATGAGCGTGATAGACAGTATTGCACACATCACAATACTTTTTTTTTGCATTTTTATGGATGGTTGCATGGCAACGCAAACAATTTGGCAGGCTCATTGTAATTAGAAAGCAAATATGAGTGTGACATTCAAACAGTACCGATAGCCGTAAATGATCGTAGAAGGAGTAAAAGTATTTTACAGGTAGCCGGGCAGAAGATTCAAATGTGCGCGCTAGTACGATGCGATGTGTCAGTGTACGATGTTGGTATCCCAAACCGCAGTGGCGTAATCCAAGCAGCTCCAACAAGACAACGCCGTAGTAACAAGAACTGCACCCCGCTCCTCCGTAGATGAATAAAATTCGGGTTACAAGCAATTATGATTTACCCAATCGGTTATGCTCATTAGTAAATACTGAGTATTTATAATAAACAAGATCGAGTAATAATTGCAAACTGCAACAAAAATTACTCAGAGGCAAAGTGTAAGAGTCATTGTCAAAGTTGAGGTTAGAATTGTGTCATAAATTTAAAAACGATGCTCATGCCGAAAAATGTAAAAAAGTTACGATGACTTGAGATCAGCTCGACAATTAGTTCAAAAATGAGGCAGACTCAGGCAACAGAGCATGCGAAATTGTGAAATATCCGAGCAAAACGGACGTTAAATACGGACAACTCAACGACATGTGTTGATAATGACGTACCTGACGAGAATGAAACTAAAATATGAAACTAAATTTTTAAAATGAATATCTTTTCAAATAAAAATATTCCATTTTTAAAAAGTATAAAAATTTCTCATAAAATAATAAGTTACGAAAATTAAGAAATATTAGTGACGTGATTTTCAAATTAACAGTTATTAGAACACTAACGTAAAACACCATTATTCACAATGTTTGATTAAATTTCAAAGTACATTTACATGATTAACAAATATATCAAACTATTCTCTCACAACTATGCTATTTTATGACAGATTTTTATGCTATTTCATGCAATAGATGAAACATATTTAAATTATAAAAAGGATAAGAATAATAAATGTATTAAAACATTTTGATGAGCATTAATATATTTTCAGTGAACTTTCATTACAAATGTAACATGGTTATTACTTAATCACATCATGTTTTACCTCACTATAAGGTGACAGAGACCCTACACAAAAATATTAATCACTTTCTAATAAATAATGTTTAAATCTAAATCGTACACAACACGAAAACATCCATTAGAGCGATTTAGAATACTACTTTGCAAAATGGAAAACGCAGTTTGAAAAATTGAATGTGTAGTACACAGTATTTTCGATTTTGTAACAAAATTCGTGACATTTCCACAAATAGAAAAAAAGGCGATTTTAGCATGTTGTCATAAAATTTGTTGCAAATTACTGTACGAAGCTGTTAATTTACTCATTTTATTAACTCTTTTTCATGAATGTTTCCAAATGGAAATCTTTATACATTGCATGATGTATTGTTTAATTGTCAGCATCTAATATTTGTAGTGTCGAGTTGACAAATTTGCTGCATCTTTGTAAGTTTGAGATAAGTACGAAGAAATGTTAGCATGTAAATATTGCGTAAGAAAAAAGTGTGTAATTGATACATTATAATTATTTAGAGCATAAACATAAAAATTATAGTACGTATTAATGAATTAATTGTAGACAAAACATCCAGAAAAATATCCCCAATACTTGGAGCACAAATTGAGACACCGTAGGGATGCACTTCCTACGAACCGTAGAACAACTTGCTCCTTCTCGCAAGAACTATTCGAAACGAATGTTACCGATTTTGTTTTGAAGACTCAAAGTCCTTCTCGTATTGTTGAGGCAAAAAGTTTCCGAAAAATATTTGACGGTAATGTATTTCTTATTTTTTTATATGTGTAGTCACCATGATAGTATCAATTCCACCGCAATTAAAAACTTTTAATTGCGTTTAACTTTTTAGCATTTAAGATAAAAAATGGAAACAATCCTTTGAAACATATGTCACGGTTTAAAGTAAGCAAACATATCAACAATTTGCATAAGCAACAAGTAAATAAGATCACGCACAGACTCGAGGAAGCCCAATATATATGCACGACTGCCGATGTTTGGAGCGGATCTAATGGTAGATTTTTAGGCGTTACAGCACATTGGGTATGTTATACAATAACTAGTATGAAAACTTAACAAGGAAAAAGAAACTTCAGCAATCCTGGCTTAATAATTGGAAAATCTTTAATTATTTATAAATACATTGCAGATTGACGAAAAAACATTAGTCCGCAAATCGGCCGCACTGGCGTGCAAGAGATTTCCTGGAACTCATTCCTTCAATAATATTGCGAACATGTTGCACAAAATTTATGATACATATAATTTATCTAATGAAAAAATTATCGCAACCGTGACAGATAATGGGTCGAACTTCGTGAAGTGTTTTAGAAAATTCGGAATCGATAATTCGGTTTGTTTTCAGCAAGGTATAAATTTCTACATTCGTGTAAAACACGTGATTAACTTTATTGTTCTTTACGCTCATTAACTATTTTTGTATTTTCATTAATACAGAAGACACCGATGAACCATCAGCAAGTACGGAAGACGATACTGTTGACACTGAAATTGAGCAAGATGAAGACCTTGAGGCCCTAGAGTCATCAGATTTGAATGACACACTAACAACAAACGATGAAGAAGATGAGTTCCATCTACGTGACGAATTAGATATTCGACTATCTCGGCATTTCCGGTGTGCCAGTCACACTCTTAATCTCATAGCTTCAACAGATTTTATACGTATTTTGCAAAAACATCCTCATATTGAGCGCAATCATGATGAAGTTATGATGAGATGTAAAGAAATATGGAAGTGTTTGTCTTCGCCAAAAAAGAGAGAAGAACTATTCAATTTTTTGGGAAGCAAATTACAACGACCAGTCATCACAAGATGGAATTCTCTATACGACTGCATCCATCAAATTTACAATTTGATGGATAAACTTATGACACCAGATGCAAGATTGATCATTGGATCGGTGTTGCATTTGCGAGAAGACAATTTTTCGTACATGAAGCATTATATAGAAGTTATGCGGCCACTTGCATGTGCAATTGATAAATTGCAAGGTGAGAAGGATTGCCATTACGGATTGCTACTTCCAATACTTCTAACTTTACGCAACAAATGGCAACTTCTCAAAGAACAATCCGTAACTAACACATGCATACGCCTTATTGACGATCTTACCGACCGTTTAGAATTTCGCTTCGCAAATATTTTTAACGTCGCTGACGAAGGAGAATTTGCAGCAATAGCTGCCCTTCTTCATCCAAAATGTAAAACAGCCTGGATTACCCGGTTGAGTTCTACGGTGCAGGAAAAGGTGATCCAGTTGGCCAGGAATTTGACTAGCGAAAATGAACCAACACCTTCTGTCGTTGAAGAGTCCGACGAGGATGATTTCTTGGATTTTGATAACAGTTCTTCAAATGATGTTCTTCGAAGTTTCTTTTCTGTTCAGATGGCAGCTGAAAATGAATTGATGAGGTTCTTAAATCATGATTCAAGGAAAATTCAATCATTGGATGAATATCCAAAAGTTCGTTCGCTATTCATCAAATTTAACACGCCACTACCATCGTCAGCGTCTGTAGAACGATTGTTCTCTTTTGCGACTTTACTTAACTTGCCGAAATTCAATCGCTTGAGTGACAGTAGTTTTGAAAAACGAGTTTTATATAAATGCAACTCTGTCCTTTTTGAATGAGCTTGGCGAAACTATTCCTTGTTTTGTTTTTAAATTTTATGATTGTTATATTATTAATGATTGTTATTACTGTTATATATTTTATTGTTATGTTTTTAATATATCTTTGGGACGATATCGTTTTAAAAATTTTCGAGCTTAAATATTGGAGTTATTTGTTTTAAAAATTGGACTTAATTTGTTTTAAAAATTGGACTAAATTTGTCTTAAAAAGTTTAAAAATTTGAAATTTAAATATTAGTAATATATTGTAGTTTAAAATTTAAAAATTTGAGTGCAGAATTCTAGTTAAAATTTAGAGTTAACAATACAAAATAATTAAAAATTTGGTTTAAAGTAAATAAAGGTTTAAAAGTTGAAAGATTCAAAAAATTTAAGAAACTGAAAGATTAAGAATTTAAATAAACTATAATATTTTAAACTTAACTGTGTTAATTAAACGTAAGTCCACAATTAAACAAAAATATCAAAAAAAGTATCCAGAATTTATTATTTTTAATAATTTAGAAAAATAGTATTATTAAAATTATACTCCGAAACAAAAGTTTGAATATTTAATGCACGATACTTTTGTTTACACAGGCGAAGATGCACAATGTATTACTTTCTTGGGTCAAGAAACTGTATTCAAACAAAAAAATTTGACTTCTTTGGAATAATGTATTTTCAAGAATGTAACAATTTTGATATAAAATGGATATTACTATGCGTGGGAAAATTTTTTGTTTACACGTGTACTAAACTCTTTCTAATAATAAACATATGATATCTGTAATATTACTATAATAACAGAATAAAACAATCACATTTTCTTCAAATTGATTTTCCATATAATGTGGAAAGATTCTTGGCACTTTTAAATTTTTAATTTTTATTGTATGATTATGATTTATTTTTTTAATTATATAAGTTTATTTTAATATTTATTTCTCGATTGTAATTTTATGATAATATATTTTGATATTGAAATTTTGATGTTCATTTTTTGTTTTTGGTATTTCAATTTTAATTTTTTGATTTCTTAATTTTGATTCATTTAATTGATTATAGTGTTTTCGATTGACTTACACTGAGTAGAGTATGTTCAACTGTTAAATTAGCTAAAATGGAATAACTAACTAAAATGGATCGTTAAATTAGCTACTGAGCGTCGTTGTACAGTAGAACTCGTATATGCTTGGTCTTTTCGATACCTGTTGCCTTTATCTTTACATACTATACAACCTCGGCTGAATAAAGATGAAAATATATCGAAAGACCAGGCATATACCTTCGAAAGGGAATTTGATTTATAATCATCATCAACAATCTAGTTTGTTTACAATCCGTAGCAAGTCGAATTGAGTACCTCAGATTGAAAATAATCATCTAGATTGTTGAAACTGTTTACAATCTGTAGACAGTCAAATTGAATATCTGAGATTGCCAAAATAGCAATTTAGATAGTAAATCTAACAATCTATTTCTCTCAGTGTATAACGACTCCTTTTTCTCAGTGAACATGTGTTTAATATAAGAGGAACCGAAAAAACAGTTGAACTTACTCTACTCGGTGTAAGTCAATCGAAAACGCCAAATGTTTGTTTTATAATTTTATCATTTTGATTTCATGATTTTAATTTTGAAGTTTTCAAAAGGTCTATATTTTGTAGAGTTTATATCTACAAGGAAAAGACAAATATAGTTGTATAACGAAATGGAATATTCATCAATTAGTCGAAAAATATAAATCTAATTATAGATATCATTAACAATATGAATATAAAATATAAATAATCAAGTGGCGAACAATTCTTGTTTCTTGCTGTTGTCACTGGTTTGATATTTAAAAAAACGTCTTATATCGCAAAGATGACAATAATGCAAAGAATTAAAACAACTTAAATCACTATGAAATTAGTAATCAAAAGTTTGTTTTGATATCATTTCATTAATATAACATTTTCTATTTTACAAATTTAATATCATAATGAGCTAAAATTCGTGGAACGGACCACCAATTTACCAGTACTGTTAAAATTGTAAAATAATTTGATATACTGATAGCCTGTTATAGTAGAAAAAAGACCCTAAATCAGTTTTGCAAAATGTCAATTTTTAAATAAGTTATAAACAAATAAAGTTTTTCGACACTGGATATTAAAAAAATTATATTTTGTAAAATATTTGTTACAAAAAGACACATGTTTCTGATTTGCTCTGGCAAAAGCATGAATTTTAATATACAATGAAATATTTTTACATTAGAGGAAATTTTATTAACAAAATATATGTTTTTTAATTAACAGTTGAATTTTTTCTATGTTCTGCACTAACTATTACGTTTAAATATAGTGGAAAATACGCGGAATCATTCTAAGACAAAAGTTCTGAAATAAAATTTTGGTGATCGTAATTAGTTTAAGAGTTATTTAATTATTAACTAAGTCGCGCGTAAGCTGGCGCGTCGCACGCCGCAAGTACGATTACTGAATGAAACTTGTTATTTTTTTTTATTATTATTATTATTTTTTTTTTTGAAGAAAATATAAAGCATTTATTTAATTCTATAAAATAGAAAATAAATTAATTTTTTTCCAACATAATACAATTTTTTAAATATATAAATATATATTTAAAAAATCGTCTTATGTTTAAAAAAATTAATTATTTTCTTTATTACTATTTTGTTTTATTATTATTTTTATGTTATTTGTTTTATTATTATGTTTTTTTAATTAACCTCGTTATTTTTTTAGTATTATTGTTTTGTTTAAGAAAATATAAAGCATTTATTTAATTCTATAAAATAGAAAAATATAATAGTGTTTTTTCAACATACTCAACAGATGTAATCGTACTTGCGGCGTGCGACGCGCCAGCTTACGCGCGACTTAGAAATTAGAAATGATTAAACAGTTTCGCAGTTTTGC
>JABFPG010000056.1:0-11253 GCA_022817505.1 Dicroscelio sp. ZL-2020 | reverse complement strand
CTGATGCCCTGAAGGCGTTTTATTTCTAAAACAAGTTACCAAAAAAACGGCTTCAGGTCGTCAGACCCACAATTCGCTATAAAAAATAATTTCATATAACTAAATCTATTCTCCCATTATCCAAGAATCGTCCGGTTATAGTCATAACAGCTAATTATTATTTTTAAAAGCACAATTTAAAAAGACATTAACTCCGGTACTCCAGTCTTGAGATATCCCCTTAAATAATTTCATAGAGTAACATTAGCCAAAATTTATTCATTATATTTAAAATACACTATTATATCTGTTTATTTTATACCATGAACTTATATTTTTATCAGAATTGCCAAATCTTGTGAGAGAAGTTATTACGCTGCCTCGTGCTCCTACAACGATTAGTTCAATGCAAATCAATCTAAACTCATCTCATTTGAAGCATACTTCCAAAGTTGTATTGAACAATGCCTTCATCAACGCGGGAAAATTACATGGTAACTAATTCCATATGATCAGAATGGAACTTTTATCCCTAGGAATATAAGAAACCTCAAGGATTATATTTGTATTTGGTGGAGACACAAGTAGTTTCACATTTGTCCGCTGTGGAACATTATAATTTATATCCGCGAGGAACCTGCGAGAAATTTATTATATTTTTTTAAAATTACATTTACTTTGTCAACTTAAGTTTATTATAAAATGAAGTTTTTAATTTGTTATAAATTATAATTATAATAATTAGAAATTAGGCTATGTATTTGGTTAAACATTAATAATTCATAAGCAGAATCATTTATATTTATTGATAATTAAATAGCATTTCTAAATAAAATTGACTTTGACATTTAGAATGCATTTGTAAATATTTTTTGGATTCAATTTAAATTAAACAATCAAAGCAAGGTCGAAGTTTACTATCAATAATTTATTTATTCAATAATCGATTATCTCATTTGTCTCTTCAAACAGGTGATGTAGATTCAACAGCAAAACATGATTTTGCAAATAGAAGCATCGGTGTGGTGGAAAGCGAAAAACGAAATGAAGGTATATTTTAACATTTCTTTTAAATATCATATTTTGACATTTGTATGCTCATCTGCAAGACGAAGCACTTTTCCATGATCTCAATGTTATTATAAATAATTTATTTAGTAACGAAAATAGCATTAATTGACTAATATTAGCAATGAAAACTAATATTAATGTGTTAATTTCAAATTGGCAGAATTACAATATGATGATTTGTACTTTTTCAGATGGTTCTATGGTTATGACATAATTCTCTGTAAATGATAAAATTCTTCATTATTTCTGTTAATTATTTTACGACAATTTTAACATTTTACATGTCTTTCTGTCAAAAAATACAAACTTTACTATTACCAAACAGCGAGAAAGCTATCTTTACCTCTGTATAAAATGTCAACACTCTATATCAATACTCTGTAAAATATTGACTATAAATTATTACAAAATTATTTGTAATTATCATTACAAAATTAATACAGTTTTCATCGCGCATAAAGATTTTTAAATTCATTTTTTTATCAGCTAAAATATTGCAATAGAAGTAATTTTGAATAACCTTAAGCTGTTAAGAGTTTCAACTTTAATCTATTTCTAGTTTTTTCTCATTACTTTATCACAGTTGTTGTAAGATATAGACTCCCATTTTTTATGTGTCTGCATTATCATAGTAGCACACAATATCCTGAAGATATATTGAGAATATCATAATATCATCAGGTTACGATATTTGTGCTACTAGGGAAGTATATTACTTAATGAGAAAATAATGTTGTTCCGAGATCAGTACGTTAATTTTGAATGAGGACAATAATTTTATTGGCGCATAATAGTAATTTCTTATCAAAATCGTAGAAAACTCAATCATAATACGCACTAGGCGATTTTTCATAAAGTTTTTAACTGCTTTATCTTTAATTAAAAGTTTTTCAATAGTATAATACTTTACTAGTGGGAGAAGTAAAATACTCCTGTCGCGAGTGCCTGATTGGTCACGAGCGATGCGAGTGGCCAATCAAACACTAGGGATAGGGATTTTACTTCTCGCACATGTAAAGTACATAATTTTTTTCACGCATTGAAGAAAATATGTTTAAACACATATATTTCTAATATGTTTATTCTGATTTTTACAGTAATGCAAATCTATACAGTAAAATATCTGAGCATAAAAACTACATAAATGCATCACCCTGATAACCAAGTTTATACAAATTTTGCGCAAATTTTATGCAAAACTACGACCGAATATTTTGTCATGTTTCCAAATAGGTTTTTGCAAATTATCCACAAAATTTGCATAAATTCTTTGCATACCGTTTTCAACGTAATAATTTATACACTTTTGTTGCAAATTATTTTGAAAATATGCGCAAATTTTGAATAAATGGTTGACAGAAAATTTGCAAGAAATTTGTATAAAATTTGCATAAAGTTTACGTAATATTTGCATAACATTTTCAAATTTTTAATATTCAATAATTATATAAATATTTAACATAAAATTAACATCATTTTTATGAAATGTATGTATGAATTTTACATAATTTGAAGAATGAAAAACATTGTACAAAATTTTTGTAAATTTTGCGTAAATTTTTATCAAATATTCAGTTATTGTTTTGCATAAAATTTAAGAAAATGCTGGTTATTAGGGCACTACAAAAACATACTTTAAATTTAAATATCCCTTTTTGTATTTATAGTATAAATTTTATACATCTGCTTAATTTTTATATTTGGTAGAATCTCTCTTCATTGAACAATACTCTTTTTATTTCCATATAGTTTTAAGAAACCTTCTGTTTAGTTATGAAGTATTATTTTTTTAAATGTTTAATTTGAAAAACATTTAACTTAAACATCTTTTATTTATGTAACCATAAAAAAATGAATTTTTTTGTAAATTTTGTTTTAAGGTTATGAAACATTCTCTATCGATGACAATATTGGGCCAACATCAGGAGATGACATGGTAATAAATTGTGCAAGTGACAATGGATACGACGAATCTGAAGAACTGTATTCATTAGAACATAATAAGGAGAACAAACTTGCATCATATGAGAAAAAAAACGATGTTACATCTGGAGGTATTAACATTTTCGGTATAAATCAATTAAACTACAATGTGTGAATATCACTCAATTAGTGAATATACCTGATTATATTTTCATTTATATGACTAGGCCCATATTTTATGCATATGTATTATTTTATGATAAAGATTTCATTATAAAATTATGTAGAAATTTAATAATATATATAATGTTTATAGATGTTTTAGGTGCTACATTACAAATGTGCAGTCGTATTAATATTCAAATGCGAAACTGTAATAAAAGATTGGACAAACTAGAAAGACATGCGCATGCGCAGGAAAAAAGCAGTGACACTCTTTCCAATTTTTTACCCTTAAAAAATATAACTGATATAAAGACATGGGAAGCAGAATTAAAGAAGAATAAAGATGCAGTAATCGATTTTGTACGTATAAATAACGGGAAAAAGTTTAACATTAATAATTTAAAGTAAATATGTTCAAGATAAATGCATATCTTAAAATTATAACAATTATTAGGAAAATAAAGTACTAAAAATTGGAGGAAACAGCAGCTCAAATCATGTGACAGATGCCTTAATGGAGATTTTCACCCATGAATGCGCTGCTATATGTTCATGGAAAGGAATATGCGGAAAGTTTCAAGTTTCAAATCTAGAAACTATTCAAATCATGAAAAGTGAAACTTAATTTTTTCTTATTTACAATCAAGTATAAATTATCAGATTATGGAGTTTGTAATTCATATAACATAAATAAAAGAAATGAATGCGTTTTTAAAACGTAAAAAATCTATTCTTTATTAATTTTAGAATAAACACGAAAATCGGTTTTTATTCCGGGCGAGATATATGAAAGTGTTTTTGGTATTTTCGTAGCGTAAAATCTCGGTTACATTCTTTTTTACTATTCTTCATGAAAAATATATCAATTACGTTGAATTATTGATGTATTTGATATACATGGAGAAAGAAAGTATTGGAAAAGGTATGATATGTAATAATGCGGAATAGATATTTGTGCAAAAATAATTAAATCTGTTATTAATACCAATAAGTGAAATATGTCAATATAGATCGTTCAATGTATTTTCTAAAAAAGTAAGATATTTGTAGTAAATTTACTCATTTTTGAAGGAATATCTGACATGTAATATATATCGTACGTTTTCGAATATTTTTTTCTCCGCGTACTTGATTCTGATATGTTAAAACTAATTCTATAAATGCAACAAAAATATATTGTAAAAATGAATTATTTATAGCCGATATCATTCTCTCATTGACAAACGATTATCTTTTTAAATATTTGCATAAATATTATAATTTATTAATAATAATTAAGAAACGCCATAGGATCAGTAATTTGTGCTTGACACACATACAAGTTATTATTATCTTTAAATCAATAATAATTAAATTAATTAAATTTTAGATGTTCTTTGCAACTTATATCGAACGATGACATATAGCGACTATAACAAAGTGGCCCAAAATTGGTTCAAATATGGAAAACAGCGTCTTCAACGAAAACGCGATAAGGAAGCAGGTACACATTTTACATGATGTATTTGTTATATTTTAAGAATATGTTTCCAGCTGTAAAATACTTGCAGGAACAAAGATATTAATTTTGCTAAAGATCAAAAAGAAGATTAATTTTGTCAATACTTTTGGAGACTGGATCTGAATACTACTGTCATTAGATATGCATAGGTCTATTTTTAAAAGTATTATTCCACTCGGTTATGTAAAAAGAATTAATTTATGATGCTCTTAATTATCATTTTTGTATTGAAAAACGTCATTTGCTGCTTGGAAAACTAACTTAACTCCCTGAATGAAATAAATACATTTTCTTATGTGAAATATTATAAATATTTTATTGATGTTTTAAGATGTTAAAATCAATATTCAATATTGAATACACTGGGGTCTCAATCCTTTATATCCTGGTTCTTTAACTGTCTCAATTTTAATATATAATTTTTATACAGTAATTTTTATTTTAATATGGCTTTATATAATCATATATTATTTAAATTGTACTAAGATTACGGTTAGTTAACATTAATCCTTTATATTGATTGAAGGACGTTCAAATGTTGATACAAAAAACTGAGACCTTGTAGTCCCGAAGAAATCAAAAGCCGGGACCCGAGTATTTATTGTTAATCATTTTTATAGGGTAGAGTGGGGTAAAAAAGCCATTTGCATTAATTTTGTAAATGAAATTTTACACAATACTGAACGGTCTTTACACAAATATTTCAGGATAATTTTGTTGCCAAGGCACCAAATTATAAAAATCAGATATTTATTTAAATATTTTCCAATAATTGCAAAACTTACAGCCCGATAACTCGTTTTTCAAAAATGGCTTTTTTACCCCACTCTACCCTACGTAAACCTAAAATATTATGTTTATTATATGCATTATATGTTAATTATGAATTATACCCTAGTAGAAACGAAAAGTCTGAATTTGCTCTGAAAAATATCCGAAATAAAGTCTAAAACAAAATCTGAAATAAATCTGAAATTTATCTGTAAATACTCCCAAATTTTGGACATTTCATACTTTTCAATATTTTCATACTTTTTTATCTTTCACACTTTCTTTAGCCCCTTTTCAGACCTTTTTCAGTCTTCTTTCTTACTTTTCCCAGACTTTTTTCAGAAATTTATTTTAAAAAATGTTCTAGTCGACATTTGAGCTTTATTTCTTCGAATCACAAATCCGTTGTCTTTCCCATTTGGCCAATCTGACTTACTGGTACTATTTTTTTAAGGAATAAAAGATATTATCTATAAGAAGTAAGATCGGCCAAGTGGGCGAGATATCGGATTTGTGATTAGGGAGATTTTATTGCCTAATAACGTCTGCCTAATAAATAGACTTTTAAATCGACCGTAAAGATAAAAGAAGTCTGAAAATATCTGAAAATGTCTGCAAATATCTGAAAAATTGCTGAAATGTCCTAAATTTGGGAGTTTTTCAGATTTATTTCAGACTTTGTTTCAGACTTATTTCAGTTATTATTTCAGTCTTTATTTCAGACGTATTTCAAAGTAAATGCAGACTTTTCATTTCTATCAGGGTATACTCATAAATATATATTACAGGTGTAGTTGCAGGCAGAACGAAATGTTCCTCACAGAATAAACAATTAAAGAAAGTTATACTACCAAAGTCAGCAATATATAATTTTTTGTCTAAAGTGACTGAAAATTCCACGAAGAAAATTGAGACATGCGGTTTTCTTTGTGGGAAAGAAGAAAAGAAATGTTTCAGGATTACAAATGTTGTAATTCCGAACCAAACTGGTACAGAAAGTACTTGCGACGCTAGTCATGAAGAAGAAGTGCAGTTATATCAAACAGACAATGATTTGATAACAATCGGGTGGATTCACACCCATCCAACGCAGGCGTCCTTCATGTCAAGCGTTGATCTGCACTCACATTTTGTATACCAAAATGTATTACCTGAGTCAGTAGCAGTGGTATGCTCGATTATAACAAGGAAGACGGATATTTTTAATTTAACGGCAATTGGCATGGATGCTATTGGAAAATGCAAATTAAATGGCTTCCATGATCACCCTGATGTCACCTCATCAGTGTATAAAACTGCCAATCACGTCGTTATGGACGATGCATTCAGTACAATAATCGACTTCAGGTAATAATTATCATCTAAATATATTAAAACCTTGCATTGCAACGAATTTATTAATAAAATTTGAATATATTTAAATGAAATACAGTATATGGTATTTTATAGAAATTAATTATGAACTATTGTTCTTCTATTACCATATTATCTTAATTTTTTATATATAATCACAAAATATTTATGATTCGTAATTCATCCTTTAAGGATGGATGTTGCAATAATGACATATACCACCCTGGTACAAAGAAAATAGGAATTCATAAGTAAAATTGTAATTATGAAATATCATGAAACGTGCAACAGGAAATTCGTCGAATATTAAAGGAATTCCATAAGTTTTTATCTATGAATTCTTATGTAATCCGTTCTGGTAGAAAAACATAAGAGAACATAGAATTTCATAAGTAAAATTATTCTTATGCATTTCTTTGAATTTCTCTCATAAGGGATTACATGAGAATTCATAAGTAAACCTTCTGGAATTCCTTTAAAACTCTATGAATTTCCCGTTACACGTTTCATACCAATTCATAAATAAAAATTTACTTATGAATTTCTATGTTCTGTGGACCAGGGCATAATAGTACATTTCTGCCGAGGGCGCGACCAACGCCTGAGGCTTGAACGGTATTTTTTATTGCGTGGAGAGCCGCGAAACGTGAACTTTTCGCTCCGCTCCTCGAGTAGTTCAACTTTTCGCCGCTCTCCTACACAGATAGAACACTGTAGGGAAATTCACTGGTCATAATAAGTTAGAATTTTCACTGAAATCAATTTGTAAATATTCTATTCGTTTCGAATAAAAATTTTACAGTTTTACTTCATAGGAATAATGCTGGCCGATCGAATTAATGAAATTTACTAAAGTACTATTACAAATTCCCAAGCTGACATGAGAAAATCCGCGGCCAGCTTCAGGAAATTTCTTTACTGCAACCGGCCAACGATATTCCGATGTTTTAATTAGTAAAATTGGCACCTGCTTCACGTATCGCTAGAATTTAAAGTATAATTATTACTACAAAGTTTTATCCGTGTAGGAATAAAAAATAATTTTGTCTCTAAAATAAGAACACTTGATTAAAAAATATCTTTAATTTTAAGAATGTGTTAATTGAATATTATACGAAGCGGCTATATGAACTTGAATATTATATGAAAATTCATACAGCACAGATGCATAAATGCACATTAAGTATGAAATAACAAAATTAAAAATAATATGCCGTCCTTAAAGGGTTAATTTATATATATAATAATATAATAAGATTAAATATCTTATACAGTATTTGTTTATCTCGTATAAATTATGAATTACAAATGACTGTTATTATTACAATGGTCACACATTCAAACAATTATTTATAAATATTTTATATGACATATATGGTATCTGCTTTTTCAATTGAATGTAACCTAATATTTCATTTAGTAGTTTGTAAAACTCAAATTGTATGTTTTTTCTTGAACAATTTGCATTATTTATTTTTAAACATTTTTATTTAAGAAACATTAGTAATTAAACAATATTTTTTGAAAATTTACAAATTAATAATATTTTACAGAGATATCTAAAGAAAACGCCATTTCACTGGAGATAATCGCTACAGCTTATAGTTTCAACTGAAGAAGATAATAGTTTTAGATTTATATTTGGAAATATTGTTTGATATATGCACAATTTTTTTGTATTTCTGCGTTTCATGCGAATTTGACTACAGTTTCATTTGACCGTGCACCATTGCTTAAAAGATTTGAGATTACGACTAAAAACTTAAATTATTTATACCTCCGAAAACTTCTTTGTCCCATTCACTTTGAAAGTTGAATCTAAGTTTGTAATTACGATTGTAATTTTATTTTTGGTATAAATAAATATTTATAATCTTTGTACATCATTTTTACTGTACTTATTTCCTTATTTTCTTATTCTGAATAAAATACAATTAATTTCAACTTATAAAATCTAATTCTGTATTACTTATGTGACGCTGCTGTGACATCGTTGTGACGACATTTTTTAAGATCATGTGACACCATTGTGACGTAATTTTGAAACCATTGTGACATTCTTGTAATGTCGCTTTGATATATAATTGCGTTAACATTGTAACATTATTGTAGCGCTGTTGTGACGTCTCTGTGATGCCGTTGTAAAGATTCTGTGACTTCGTTATGACGTTTTTGCGAAGTCACGAATGTGACGTCACTGCAACGTCTTTGAGAAGTCACGTTTGTGATGTCACAATTTGCTCACGCTGAGAGGGAAAATGAGCATCACATGATATTCATATGTGACACGGATGTGAACCACATGTGACGTCATTGGGAGGTCACAATGACGTCACAGTGGAAATCGTGGTTGACTGGGTTCCGATTTTGGCCGCTGCGCTAGGCATGAAAAAATACTTTTAAAAAGAATTTGGAAAAGTTTAATTTTTAAACAATGATTAGAAGCACTAACAAAACAACAACAATGTAATAATTATTAAACAGTAATTTAATAATTAAAAAAAAATTATCTCTTATAAGAAAATATATAATTATTACTTTGTTTTTGGCGTATGTTATTGATTGTTGCATTTGGTAAAATTAATTGAATGTATTGATTGCATAAAATGATGAAAGTGGAATTATTCTTATTGTATGTTCAATGGATATAATTTATTGTACAAGATTAATAACTAAACCGTATGCTTTTGTGAAATTTGATTAAAAACATTATTTGTTTAAAAAAAAATTTATATCCAAGTTTATTTACAAATTTTTATTACAGCTCATTTACAGAGACAATCACTTTTACAAAAAAAAATCTGGACTCTAAAATTTAAAGTCGTGAGAGAAAACTACACGGAAAGAAAAATGAACTATTTTTTAGTTAGAAAGTAGGCAACGAAAAATCCGATAATTGTTTTAACTAAACATCCGATGCGTTTATCTAATTAATAGTTGATTTTCATTGAACTAATAAATCGATAATAGCATACAATTTTTTGACGATAAACCTACTGATAATTAGTTATCCGTAATAGAGAAAAAACAGTTGACGCGAGTCAACTAAAAATTGCATGCAACGCACCTGATTTTTCGGTGCGTCGCACTGCTTATTCAGTTAATGGCAATGTTATAATATAATGTGACCCATCGTTATATTAGTGGAACAAATTTAACGATTTAATAGTCAAAGTTTTATTATTTTAAGTAAAAAGTAATGCGAAATGTAGTTGAGATTAGAACAAGGAAAAAATCGGTGCTGTGGCAACTAAAAAATAATTGATTTTTCTTTCCGTGTACGTATATATTGACATTTGTGCGGTATATCGCAAAAATGTATAAAATTTTCTTAATTTTTGCAAGTTTTTCGTAATTTCGGAAATTTTTCGTAATTTTGTGAATTTTACAGTAAAAAAACTTTATACAAAAAACTTTAGTTTTTTTCTTGTTCTTTATATATTACTCGTAAAAAATAATTAAATTCTAAGCATTTTCAAAAAATTTTTTAAAATCAAATACGAATTTCAATGTGAATTACGATGTGCGCATGCGCTATTAGAAAAACTTTTTTTTATAAACCTGGCATTATCAATTATATTTGAAAATCACGAAACTGGTTAAAAAATATTGAACATTTTTGACGGATTTTTCTATATTTTTATACCTCATTTTTATTTTTTCAAAATAATGTCGAATAATGAAAAAGTTTTTCAAAATTATTTAATAATAAATTTAAAAATAAATTTGAAAATGTAATAATAAATTTGAAAACCAATGAAACTCCTTCATTATACCTTTTATGTAAACAATCTCAAAGAAAAAGGTCATTTTTATGCACTTTGTCATTGTTTTCAAGTCGAATTTAGCGCCAAAACAAACCTCGCACATGCGCATTTCCCATTTTCCCTATTTTACGCACGCCTACGTCGAAGCTCTTATAAAATTGCTCAAGAATAATGAAAAAGTCCTTAAAAAGTGCAAAAAACGAAATCCGTTTGCAAAGCCGACTTTTACACTTCACAAAAACCCAAAAAAAAATTTTAAAAAATTTAATTTCGTAAATTTATAACTGAATTCAAAAAACATTTTCAAAATTCCCTCGGACTTAATTTAGAGTAATTTCATCAATTTTTTCGCCAATTCATACTTCCCGCCCCCTATTAGCAGCTGCAAATCGACTCGTTCTCTCACTCCCCCCCTTCCTTTTTTCAAAACGTTTGATCTTTTTATTTTAGTTTTTTTGCAAAGATCCCTAATTACGCGCTCTTACCTGCCGCATAATCACTCATATCCCGCGTGGCGTATTTCGCGCGGTCCGAGCGTGATTTATCGGGGACGGTTAGCGGGCGACAGGGAATCCGGGGGAGACTCGGGTTTCAGACAGCCGCCTCTGAAGACATGGCGCGGCGGCGGCGACGCCGCACGAATATAGTTTGGCCGCAAAAAAAGACGCATTTGAAGGAAGGAAGTGCTATCTTTGGAGCCGGCCGAGGCAGACGAAGACGAGG
>JABFPG010000055.1:0-11264 GCA_022817505.1 Dicroscelio sp. ZL-2020 | reverse complement strand
ATTATATTCTACGATTAAAATTAATATTTCTTTGAGCGGTCAAAGTCAGTAAAATGAACTTTTTTCCAAACAGCAGCCATTTTGTTTTTAATTATTATTTTTTAAAAAGGAACGATTGCGCTCTAGATCCAAGCCTAAAAATCAATGTTCATTATAAAAATAATGTTTCAGATGAAAATTGTAGAGGGTATCACTGTCACCGCAACCCACCCTAAAAAAAGGACCTTCTAGGATCTCATGAATAATTGGACTACAGTTCATTAAAAATGTCTGCAAAAATTCAACTAAGAAGTTTAATGTACACATAATAAAGGGCCAAAAATGTTTTTATAAAAAGTATTTCAGTTTCCCCGAAAAAAAATCGTATATTTACGCTATTTTTACAGGCCTGCAGGTAGGCATACCCCCTTAAATAAATATTCGATTGTACCACTTCTTTCAGTTCCTTCAGTTACCCGATTCGAACACGTGTTTAATTTCAAGAACTGAAAAAACAATTGAATTTACTGTATTCAGTGGATGTCAATCAAAAACGCCATAAAACATTCAAATGGAAAAATTTAATTTGTAAAATTTAATCAGAAAAATTCAAACTCTAAAATATAAATTGATAAATTGAACCTCAAAAATTTAAATTTATTATAATAAACGAAGTAAAAACTAAACAACCTCTCTTGCAGAGGTAAAACACGTACGAGCCATGGCGATTAACAACTATATTTCTTACAAATAAATATTTTTTCGTCACAGGTGCACGTAAAGTCGTGCTTTACTCCCTAATTTTAGGGAGTAAAACACGTCTTTACTCCCACGGGAGTAAAACCAATCCCTTGGGAGTAAAGCTTCGCTTTACTCCCTCGGATGATTGTTTTACTCCCTGGTGGGAGTAAAGTTGTGCTTTACTCCCTCAAATTACGGGAGTAAAAACACGACTTCTTACGTGCACCTGTAACGAAAAATATCGTATGCACCTCGGGGAGTAAAGCTTTGCTTTACTCCCTTGGTGCATAATATACTATTTAGCCTTTTTTAAAATAGTTTTTCCTATTACAGTTTTCTTAACCTTAGGTCGTCCTTTTGTACGAGTTTTTACACGAATTTTTAAATTATCTAATAGATCTAAATTGTCACCCGATTTTAAGAGGACTGATTGACAAGTATTGTGTTTATCGACGGTTTTTGGATTATAACTTTTGTCGTCGTTGTCGGGATCAAAATATTTGTTATCGTTTTTTGGTTTACGATCTTTGTCTTCCTCGTTTGGATCATAGATTTCGTCGTCACTTTCTGCATTATATCTTTTGTCGTTGTTTTCTGGAATGTAATTGCTACATGATGAACACTCTGTGACATTTAGTTTAGCTTCCAACACATTGCAGGTTTTTTGCAATATTAATATGTTCCTATCCTTGTGATTAGTATCATTCAGCATCAGTTCTTTCAAGTTGTGGATTAATAAAAGGACTTCTTTATTTGGATCTTTCTCTTCTATTGGTTCGCTTTTTTCGTCGATATCTATGTTCGGATACAGCTTTGCCAGAGTTATATCATATTTGTCTTCATCCAAATCGTCAAGCACTTCTAGCTAAAACAGAAAATTTCAATAAAATGATTAAAAATTTGATTTTCAAATATTGTATAAATAAGGATGTTATAACAATTTGAATCCAACAAATGTATACTATTGTAATATTTTAAATTACATAATAATATCACATTTATGAATTTATACTATTGAAATTAAAGAAAGGAGTTGTTAAGCTTCAAAAAACAGAAAGAACTGATCGAATTGCTTGAAAAATGACCAAGTTATAAACAATCGCTTTCAGGTACAATTTTGTCGTAGTTTATATATATATAAAAATTTGCAATTCATGATTAAATTTATAGATCAATGTTTTCAGATGTACTTAAGAATATTTATGACAGCTTTACCGAATCAGATTTTGAATATCGTTATTAGATCAAATGTTATGGCTATTTGTTTATAATATGACACCCACAATTTTATAAACAAATAGCCATAACATTTGATCTAATAAGGATATTCAAAATCTGATTCGGTAAAGCTGTCATAAATATTCTCAACTACATCTGAAAACATTGATCTATAAATTTAATCGAAGAACTGAAAATTTATATATATAAAAACTAAGGCAAAATTATACCTGAAAGCGATTGTTTATAACTTGGTCATTTTTGAAGCAATTTGATCAGTTCTTTTTGTTTTTTGAAGTTTATCAACTCCTGTTTACAATTTCAATAGTATATAAGAACTAGATTAACGGCGCGCGCCCTTTATTATTAATGAATTTGAAAAATACCGATTTTTTAATTAGTTATTAATTCACACGTGATCTAACCTTCCGTCGGATTTGTAAACATACGACCTGTCAAAATACGTCATTCTTTGCAAGAATTTTGAAAGGCCCAAACCCGTGGCCCATAAAATCTTACTCTCTCGATCCATTTAATAATAAAAATACCGACTTTTTAATTATTAATTAATCACACGCGATCCAACCTTGCATCGGATGTGTAAACAAACGACCTGTCAAAATACATCATTCTTTTGAAGAATTTTGAAACGACCAATCCCGTGGCGAATAAAATCTTTCTCTCGATTAATAATAAAAAACCAATTCAGAGCAACATGAATTTTCTAATTATAGATTCATAATTATGATATTATTAAGTAATTTAAAATATTATAATAGTATAAATTTGTTAGATTCAAATTGCTATAACATGCTTAAGGTGAAATGTCACTTCTATTGGAGTAAGGCAGACAGACTTATTGGCTCCCCCACATGAGCAAGCAAGACAAGTATAAAACGAGTGACATTTCTTCTCTTAAGTTCATTGGTAAACGATCCATAAATTTATGATTTTATTAAAGATTAACCTTTTTGGCAAGGATCAGAAACAAAAAGTATACCATTACTGAAATGAAACTTAAATTAATCGAAATTTAAAAAAAGGTTTTTAACACGGGACCTAATGGAACAACATTTTCCGCACATAAAAATAAATTCAAAATTCCTTTTATTACAAATAATAAACGTAAAAATCTTTTGTTTTGTTCTACAGGAAAATAGGTTAAAAAAAAGGCGAGCGGAAAAAAATTTGCGAGATCGACAAAATAAAAAGAAAAACAATTTAAGTCAACAACCGGAACAGCAACAACCGCAACAGCAACAACCGCAACAACAACAACCGCAACAACAACAACCGCAACAACAACAACCGCAACAACAACAACCGCAACAACAAACACAGCAGCAACAACAAACACAGCCGCAGATGATCGTGGTACTACCATCAGCATCAAATGCGGCATTCCCATTCAATCAGGCATCGGTACTTCCGATGCAAATTCCAACTTTTACATCGGCAGCACCGATGTCTGTACAGTCATCTGGGATGGCGCAGATGATGCTGATGATGTTACCACCGTCATACAATCGTTTGTGATCAGTGAAATGCGAGACCGTTATGTAGCATAACTGCCTGTATATCCGAGTGCAAATTGCACTATATTAGAAGGAAAAACTTTTTTGCACTATTTTTTAGGGAAAAATTAAAATGTAAACTTAAATTGTTGTAGTATTTTTATTCAATTTATCATCAACCCTAAAATTACACAAATAAAATCTGGTTAGAATCTTCGTAGATTTTGGGCGGACGTGGTTCTCCACAGATTCGCAGTCATTCTTGCGAACATTCTTCGTAAAATCTTTGTTTCAGGAAGATATTTTGTAATTCAAATATTATAAACAGATATTCGCTCACACTTGAGGTGCCAGTGCCGTAACAATTGGGTGGGTTACACCACGCATAAAAATAATTTTTAACCGCTTTAATCAGTTTACTAGGAAGTAAATAACAGTTTATTTTAGCAATTTTAAATCAATTAGTTAAGGTGAAATGTCACTCCTATTCGAGTAAGGGAGACAGATTTATTGGCTCCCTCGCATGAGCAAGAAAGACAAGTATAAAACGAGTGACATTTCATCTTACAGGGGAACTTTATCATGTAGGTTCCACGAAATAAACAAAGAAAGACTAAATTAGTAGGGCTTCGAATTATTGTTAAGTTACGGGCGTTAAAAATTGTAATTGCTAGGTTGTTTTATTTATACTCTCTGCCCTTGTGAAAATGAAGAGTGTGAAATAAGTATGAAATTACTCACGAAATTCGGACATTTCAGATACATTTCAGACTCATTTTATACAAAACTAAAAAATCAGTCTGAACGACTATGAATTAAACTGAATTTCAATCATCAGGATGGTTCAGTCATTTCAGATTACTTCAGAGTTGTTACACTGATTTCAGACTCGTTCAGATTCATCTCAGAATGGTTCAGACTCATTTCAGATTAATTTAGAGTCATTTAGACTGGTTTCAGACTCGTTCAGATTCAGCGCAGACAATTTACATTTTTATATGAAATGAGTCTGCAATGTGTCTGAAATGTCCGAACTTCGTGAATAATTTCTTCTCACGAACTTATTTCAGACTCTTTATTTCTACCAGGGTGAACAGTTTCATTAATCTTTTGCTTTGTAGAAATAAAAAGTCTGAAACTGTCTGAAATTGCAGAGAAAAATAGTGTGAAATAAATCTCAAAATATTCCCAAATATCAGACATGTCAGACTTTGTAATATTTTCAGATTATTTTCAGACTTCTCTAAATTTTCACATTTTTTCATACATTTTTTCACACATTTGTAAGACTTTTTTCTATATTCTTTGCAGTCAAGACTTTGAATTGATCCCTTTCAATTACGAATCGGACAAATAATCAACTTGGCCAATGTCACTTCTTACAATACATACAATCAATGGTATTTTCAATACTAGATAAAGCATTATACATTTAAACTGAATATAATCGTTAAGACAATTCCAGTAAGAAGTCACATTGACAAAGTTGGTGGGACGTCGGACTTGTGATTCAAAGGAATCAAGTTCAAAACATGATCAGGTCAAGTTTTTAGTTAAATGTCTGAAGAAAAGTCTGGAGATTTCGAAAAGTCAGAAATTAATCTGCAAATATTAAAAAGTCTGAAAAATGTATGAAATTAGGCAGTATTTTCAGATTTATTTTACACTATCTTTCATTTTAATGTCAAACTTTTTTCAGACCTATTTCAGACATTTCATTTCTACCAGGGTTCGCAAGAATAAAGTAATGATATGATCAAATCCAAAACACATATATTAAATGAGCCCCACCACGCTCATTTATGTGAGACGCAACCATCTTAAAATCGTCTCTCCACAAATACATTTCATAAGAAAAATTCTGCTTTCTGTACATTAAAACAAGTACACTTCCCCTTGGAGATGACCCTTGTAAGATAACAGTACATCCATACTTTTACGGTAATGATGAACGTACCAAAAACAAGTACACTTCTCTCTTGAGATGACCCTTGCATGGTAACAGTACATGCATCCTTTTGCGATAAAGATCGACATTAAAAAAAAATACATTTCTCCTTTCAGATGACCCTTATAAGTTATTAGTATATCTGTCCTCTTGCGGTAATGATGGACGTTTAAAAAACAAGTACACTTTTCCTTGGAGATGACCCTTGTAAGATAATAGCATATCCGTCCTTTTGCGTTAATGGTGGAGATTTCATAATAAAGTTCATTTCCCCTTGGAGATGACCCTTGTAAGATAATAGTACATCCATCCTTTTGCGTTAATGATGAACATTTCACAAACAAGTAGCCTTCCCCTTAGAGAGGACCCTTGAAAGATAATAGTACATCCATACTTTTGCGTTAATGATGAACATACCAAAAACAAGTACACTTCTCCTTGGAGATGACTCTTGTAAGATAATAGCATATCCGTCCTTTTTCGTTAATGGTGGACATTTCATAATCAAATACATTTCTTCTTGGAGATGACCATTGTAAGATAACAGAACATCCATCCTTTTGCGTTAATAATGGACGATTGAAAAACAAGTACACTTCTCCTTGGAGATGACCCTTGTAATGTAACAGTACATCCATACTTTTACGGTAATGATGAACATACCAAAAACAAGTACACTTCTCTCTTGAGATGACCCTTGCATGGTAATAGTACATGCATCATTTTGTCATAATGATCGACATTTAAAAAACAAGTACACTTCTCCTTTGAGATGACCCTTGTAAGTTATTAGTATATCTGTCCTCTTGCGGTAATGATGGATGTTTCAAAAACAAGTACACTTCTCCTTGGAGATGACCCTTGTAAGTTATTAGTATATCCGTCCTGTTGCGGTAATGATGGATGTTTCAAAACCAAGTACACTTCTCGTTGGCGATGACCCTTGCATGGTAAAAGTAAATGCATCGTTTTGCCATAATGATCGACATTTAAAAAACAAGTACACTTCTCCTTTGAGATGACCCTTGTAAGTTATTAGTATATCCGTACTTTTGCGGTAATGATGGACATTTGATAAACAAGTACACTTCTGTTTGGAAATGACCTTTGTGACAAAATATGATATTAATATTATCACTAATGATTGCACGCAAAAATAAATATTTCAGGCGACCTTGCGAAATAAAACGAAATACAATTTTTCCTTCTTCTGTCTTTAAAGTTAATTGCTGCATATGAATAACTTCTTAGTAATATTTACACGTATTTAGTATTTAAATTCGTGGGAAATGCATCAACTTTCCCTGACGAACTATTTCAATGAAATGCTCACGCATAACAACAACATTATTTGAATACCTTTCTGCAGCTGGATCACCACCAAGAGCAACTGTCGTAGCAAATGCAGCCGCATAGACGCCACAGCTGATGAAATCGGGTTGAATCTGAACTCGTGGAAATATGACGTCATTTCGAGTAATTGTAGGGAACCGCAACTGAAGATATTCTTTTTCTTCTCGATTAAACCTGTCGTAACTTCTGCCATTAAGACTGTCATAAACATAGAGTTGCTGGCCGTTGAAGTAAAGACATCGCCAATGATAGGTATTACCTATGATCTGAATACTGTTTTGTGATCGAACAGGTCCAAGAATGTCTCGAAAAATGACAAATTGTACACTTTGCGTTTCAAAACATGTAGTTTCTCGTACAATTTTCAGAAATGTATCCAAAACTGCATCATTCATCATGGTAAATACCGACGAAACCCGTGATATTACTGCCTGCAAACTTGCTGTTCGACTATCGATGTATTGTCGGCGCTCTTCAAGTGTTCCAGTCAATTCTAAAACCTCCTCAAATCTGTCATCATATCGTTCATTGTTTTCATCGTTGGTATCATTATTTTCCGCAATCACATCTTCTTCAGTAATTTGCGATTCTTGACATGCCGAATTATCAACAGGAAAAGAATGTTCTTTGTTTTGTGTCACATAATCTGGATTTCGAATAGGCATTCGACGATTATGTCGACTGTCTAAGATTTCTGGGAGTAGGCAATCATTATAAAATCGACATAAATGAGGTTTCATCTTTTCTTCCCAAAATTTGGTGTCTTTATTCACGCGAATAATTCGAATATCCTTGGAAGTCCACATTACAAATAAGCAATATAGGCGTTTTGTAATGTTTAATTGTCCTTGGACTTGATAAAAGTATTTATTATTATGGTTCATTACATTTGGATTTTTCTTATCAAACACACTCTTAATGCTTGGAAATGTGTTAATAGCTTCTTCGATTGTCAAATTTTCAGCCGACATGGGACATTTAATTTCAACTATTCCATCCTCATCGATGACACCATCGGGAGAAGCACCCAAAAAAGGATTTTCTTGATCAATAAATAAACCACAAGGATGAATACGTTTTCCAATCTTCGACATTACTTGCTGTTTAGCTATCGTTTCTTTTTCACGCCCATACCGCATTGCTGCAGTTTCATTTAACGATGGATACAAAATATTTTTCACAGCTGCAGCACGAGAGGTAGTTGACCTCATTCTACAAACGGATCCAAAATTTGACGAAGTCAACATTTCTTGTCTTAGACATTTCCACAAGTCGGAATCGCATTGTTCTCTCGTTTTTAGCTCTATGTCTTCCCGATTGGTAGCATTGCGATGCAATTTCTCAAAATGATGAACTCGCAGCTGTTCAAACATTTCCGGAGGAACATCGGGTTGCTGTGCTTCTGGTCCATAGAACTCATCTGTTTGAGAATTTGATCTGAATGTCATATTTCCACCATTCTCTCGCCTATAAGCTTGAGTCCTCGCTACTGCTGCTTGGCGTTGTTTTTCCAATTTCTCGACAACTGGTGGTACCACGAAACCTAAACTTTCATGAACCGTTGTCAAAACTTGTTGCGTATTATATTGTAAAACAGCGGCAGCCACTCGGGAATCATACGAACCTCTAGCTCCAAAATTTATTCGCTTCCCACCAATTGTTTTACAAAGAATAGAATTGAACGATTCTGCAGGATTGTTTGTTAGATTGAGCAACAAACTCTCCGCATGACAACTAAAATTACGCAGCAAACTTTCAATTTTGTGCAAAAAACCATGTTCTATAAGAGCTGGAACATAATTTTTTTCAGTCGAATTGGGGGAACATTCGACGCCACGAGAACTGCAAAGATCATGATTTCCGAAAATATGATTTGGTATATGCAGTATGTCCTTCTGTAATTCGGTAATTTTAATTTCCAGCGATTCGTTCATATTTCTTCTTCGAGTAGAAGCTTTAACAATTTCTTTTCTAATATTTAAAATGTTATTTTTTACGATGTTACGGGTTTCAATGAATGTTGGATGTCTCTGTCCTCTTGGCTGGGTCACTTTTGAAATTTCAGTCACACGTTTGCACAAATTTCGATATAGATGATTGGTACATTGTATCTTTTTCACTATCACGTTCTGTTCTTGGTAAGGTCTACAATTTATAATAGCTGCATAAACATTACTATCATTATCTGCAATTAATGTTTTATAAATGAGACCATACATTTCTATGCTCCTTTTGAAACCCTCGGAAATGGCATCACTCTCCATGCTTGTTGAACTTGCGTTGCGATTAAAGTTTTTATAGCAGACATGTGATGGACATTCCAGATTTTTACGCTCATAATAAGAACAGTAAGAGCAGTATTTATTGCGGACTCCTATGAATAAAACTTTTCCCGTTTCAAAGCCTAGAATTGCACCAACGCCTGATAGAGCATCATAACCATGACCGTATGATCTCTTGGACCACTGACCGTCTGCAACAACGGTAATGTATGGAATTCCATCGATAATGTGATTTTTTTCGATTGCAATTCTTTTTTCTTCTTCTGCAGCCAGGCTCATATTTTCACAAGCAGATTCCAAAAAATTTACAATTACATCCTCGCGGTATTTCCTGTATGTTGTAGGAACCATACAAGAAACGGAAGTCGCTGCCAATAATTCGGCGAATTGCGAGTAACCAATGCCAGTTGTTATGGTACCAGTAACTGCGGCTGTGTTGACATCCATAATTTGATCATGTTGTGCCTCTGACCAAATATTAGTTTCATAATTACATTTTTGGCACTTGAAAAATATTTCCGTTAATAAACCTTGTGATCGCATATTTTTAACTTCCCAATCCTGAAAAAGACATTGATTATCTTGTTGGTGATTTTCAAATGTCCTGTGAATTTCTGAAATAATCCATTGTACATCAACAATGGAACGATTCGTTTCTTGTACTGTAACAGGATCAGAATTCTCATTTTCCTCAGTGACGGCATTTGCATTACAGTCATTGGAATCTAGATTATTTTGAGTCCCATTACGAATATCTGATGAATCCTGGTTAGCGATAGCTTCAAAGACAAAATTGTCATTAGACTGATCTTCATATTCGATGACTTCATACACATGTAAAGTTTCCGAACTGTCGGATAAATTATCTTGTGTAAAGTCATGGCTATTTTGTAAATCATTTTCATTATCTACATTTACCTGACTAGAATCGACTGACGAAGTTATTATTTCGCTTCCAGATGACAAATGCATAGGCTCTTCAGAAAATAAAACAGCATTTTCGTAAGAACTAGTTTCCTGTTGCTCCTCCACTCCATTAGAAGAACAACCTCCTCGTATTTGTCGCCTTAATAAATAAAAATAAAAATATAATATGTAGATATACCAGAAAATTAGTTTCGTGACCCTATTCATAAACCAATCTAAACATTATATGTCAAAAGAAGAAATTATTTCTAAATTTATATGCATTATACGTTAAAAATGAAGCATAAACGTTAAAACTGATTTGAGAATAGTCCCCACGATATAAATTGTGTATTATTACCGAGGGCGCCACCGGCGCTATTTTATGGAAGGGGGAACGGACGAAAGATGAACCAACTCGGGAGAGCAGGTCTATAATGGACAAGTTTACACCCTAGGACGTAAAGTTGGTCATTATTGATCATTATTCATCCTTTTCCCTCGTTATTTCCCCTTTCCTCCGCTCCACAAGGTGCATAAAATAAATTGTTAACATCTCTTAAAAAAGGAAATTAGAGATTGTATAAATCTCCCTAACTTTCTATCTCAAAATCATATATGTCGATATGAAGGACTCAGTGTAATAGCGGTCTAAGTCCATTTTTTGAAAATTTTGAGTTAGCACCATTAAACTATACTAAAATACATATAGTTATAATATTCTAAACTAATAATAAATATTTATCAACATTCTAACCATTAATTAAAGTAGTATTCTTAAAAATTGTAAGTTTTCATTCTTAAATTGTTTGTCAGTTTAATAGTGGTGAACATACATATTTACAAAGTAATATATATGTAAATAAACTCAATAATATTTGCTATAAAATTTATTTGATTTTGAATGACATATGAAACTATACATTGTTTCAATATTTAATCAAAAATTTATCCATATTAAAAATTCTCTCATTAGCCGTGTATATTGTTCGTAAAGTCGCATCTGTAAAGTTGACAAGTGTTTAATTCTTAGTTTGTTATAATAATTTGTAGAATTTATTACTTTTAAATAACTTTTGAATGTTTGTAGCATTATGTTTAGTTTTCACGACCATTTTGTAATTAAATAAAAGTCCTCGTAATGAATTACTTTTCAACTGACAATCGAAAACAGCACTAACACAATAACTTAGATTATTCAAATTCAAAAATTCAAATTCAAAAATTCAAATTCAAAAATTCAAATTCAAAAATTCAAATTCAAAAATTCAAATTCAAAAATTCAAATTCAAAAATTCAAATTCAAAAATTCAAATTCAAAAA
>JABFPG010000054.1:0-11285 GCA_022817505.1 Dicroscelio sp. ZL-2020 | reverse complement strand
TCCGGTTAAAACTGCTTGACGCTTCAGTTGATTTCACTTACTTTTTCTCTCAATGCGGTGGTTAAGTATGTTCCATCTATGTCTGCGAGTCATCCTGTAAGATTCACGCGAGAAGCTTTTGCCGATTTTGGTGTCCCTCAATGCGTTGTTTCTGATAATCAGAAACAACGTAGCTCAATTGGTTTCGGAAGAGTTCCGTTCCTTTCTATCCCAGAACGGAGTTAAATATCTGAATACTCCGCCCTTTAATCCTTCATCCAACGGCTTGGTAGAGCGAGCAGTTCGCTCATTCCAGGAATTCTACAAAAAAACAGAAAACAGGAGACATGCAAACTCGTTTGTCTATGGTTTTGTTTGCGATGCGAACAACTGTTTACTCAGCTACTAACAAAACATCAGCAAAACTGTTTTTTGCCAACTTAAAGATGAGATCACCGTTGGAAGTCATTCTGCCACAGAAGGAGCTTATAGTTATGAGTGAGGTCAGCCGAGAGTTACGCCAATTTAAAGTCGGTAATTTGGTGAGATTCCGCGATTATCGCCGCGCGAAGCCAAAATGGTCGTCAGGAGTCGTGATCGGTCGTGAAGGTTCAAGGCTATATAAGGTGCGTGACGAAGAAGGAGTTGACCAGAGACGTAGTATTGATCAAATTATTATTAGAGTAGGATAGACCGCCCACTTGGAACCCAGTTTCACGCAAATGATAGGATGTCGAGGATAATGGGGAAGCCAGGCAGAAATCCAAGACTAGTTTAGATGATCATGAACCTATCGTACAGATATTACCAGAACCAGTTGATGAACAAGAATGTGAGCCAAAGAACGAGGAAGTAGAGCAAGGAGAGAACATCGTCACCGATCAGGATTTAGAGAAGGAAGTAGCAGACTCACAATCCGTGGCAATGAGGCGTCCACGTAGAAATATAAGGCCGCCAGTTCGTTTCCGAGATCAATTCGGATATTAGGATCTTCTGCTATAGATACAGACATATTAACATTTTTTTATGTTCTTTTTCTTTTTTTACACGTTGTATTATACCTTGATGTGTTTATATTTTGGTAATATTTTCATATTTTCAACGATTTCTGTTTTTCTTGAAAGGAAGTAGTGAGAAGCATTGTTTTCAAAAGTAGAGTATACATAATTTTGTTTTCGACTTGGTTTCATGTGTACTTCGATTGTATTAGTTTAAGTGTTGGTTAACATTCACAATTTGATGTGTTGTTTAAGCATTTCTTTTGCATTGGGGAAGAAGGTGTTTTAAAAAATTGTTTAATTAAATCGTCCTTATTATTATTATTAAGTATCTAAGCGGGCCTTGACGGTTGGAGCACTTGACTCAGCGGCCTTTGTACTCCTATTCCCTGCTTCAACCTCAAAGAGCCAAGTAGTATCCGGCTTCCTGGCAATAGCCAATTAATTGCCGGAGACTTAGCTCTTTGACATCACTTGGATCAACGACGGATCCAAGCCATTTCGTCCTCGCTCGTTGTAGCGCAGGACATTCGCAGAGGAAATGTATTGAAGACTCCTCTCTGCCTTCATCACACCTTCTGCAGACAGGAGAATCACTCCGTCCAATGGTGTGTTTGTGTTTCTCAAGGTTGCCATGTCCCGTGAGGATCTCAATGGCAAGCCTAAGCTGTTGATTGCTCAATTCCCTACACTCCCTAACCCACAGCTTCGGGCATTCTCCCACGAGCTGCTTAGCGGTGTTGCAACCAGGGGAGTTGAGCCATTCCCCTTTCCTGAGATCACCAATCCATGCGTCGATACGGTTTGCGATCTCCTGGAACGGTATACCTACCTGCAGGCTAACAGGCTCTGCAGTTGTCGCCCGCCTAGCCAGGCGATCTGCCCCTTCGTTGCCATGCCACCCGGAGTGGCCCGGGATCCATGTCAGCGTAAGTTTGTTTCCTCTAGCTACGTCATTGAGAACTAATTTCGTTTCCATGACTAGTTTAGAGCGAACCAGCTTTGAATTCAGCGCTTTCAAAGCTGCTTGGCTGTCGGAACAAATCCAGATAGTTTCGTTCTCTACCTTCTTTGCACGGATTGCTTCTGCGCATTTACCAATAGCAAAGAGTTCAGCCTGGAAAACGGTATTTCGGTTATCCAGTCTAATCGATAAATCATCGTATCTCCTCGGGCCGTATACTCCGGCTCCGACTCCATTCTCCGTTTTGGATCCATCAGTGAACCAGATTTGGCCATGTCTGGGCCCAAACTCTTTGGTCCACTCTTGCCTCTCAGGAATGATGATTTTAAAGAAATCACCTTCTAATCTCTGCGTTGGTATTATATCTCGAGGCGTCGTCCAGACACTCTCGAGATGTCGACCGAACAGTCTATGATGTTCTTGACTGTTAGTGTTCCATCCTCCATTGATTAAGAGTCGAGAAGCCGATCTCATGGCCTCTCTCTTTACCTCCAATCTCAAGGATGGTAAGCCCAGGATGGCTCTTACCGCAGCCATGGGTGTACTTTTCCTGATATGACACGCGGCTCTTAGGAATAAAGCCTGAACTTTACCCAGAGCCAGCTGAGCCGTTTTCAGTTCTACCCTAGGCCACCATACTACAGCTGCGTAGCAGATTCTGGGGAGTATAATGGCGCTATAGATCCAAAGAATCTGCTTCGGACCCAAACCCCATTTCAACCCCAGCGCTCTCTTGCATTGCCAGAAAGTCATAACTGCATTTTGACATTTCGAATCAAGTTGTTTCTGCCAAAGTAGCTTGCAATCTAGGTAGACCCCCAGATACTTAGTTTCGCTCACATAGGGCACAGTCTTTCTATCAATCACCATTTCCTTGATTGTCCTCAGCTTATATTTCCTGGTGAAAATAATAGCTGACACTTTATCTGGATTAATGGTCAGTCTCTTGTTAGCGCACCAGTCCACTGCCAAGTTCAGGGCTCTTTGTGCGATAGCTTGCAACTCTTCTTCGAATCGGCCTCTTACCAGGATAGCGATGTCATCTGCGTATCCTACTGCCTTGACTCCAGAAGCGTTTAAAACTCTCAACAGGCTATCAACCACGAGGTTCCACAGGAGCGGTGACAAGATCCCTCCCTGCGGACACCCTTCGCTGACTATGCCTGTAACAGTACATCCCAACCACTCAGTGGATAGAGATCTTTTGTCCAGGGTGCTCATTATCCATTTGATGATATCCTCCGGAATGTTGTGTTCTTCTGCTCCACTCTCTATGGCCTGTCTGGAGGTACGGTTGAACGCTCCTTCAATGTCGAGAAACAGCCCGATGGCAGCTCCCTTCCAATTGAGCTGCTTCTCCACATGATTGACCACCGCAAAGAGTGCTGAATCTGTCGACTTACCTGTTTGGTAGGCGTGTTGCTCCTTGTGTAGCGGGCGCTCTACCAATGGTCCTGTCTTCAGGAACCAGTCGACCAGCTTCTCCAGCGTCTTCAATAAGAACGACGTTAGGCTAATCGGTCTGAAGTCTTTAACCTGTGAGTAGCTCTTCCTCCCTGGTTTTGGAATAAAGGTCACTCTGGTTTTCTTCCATTCGCTGGGGGTGTATCCGTTAGCAATACAACCTCTCATCAAACCCGTTAATGGAGGGGCCAGTGTGGCCAAGCCTTCCTTCAACATCACGGGATAGATGCCATCCGGACCTGGGGCTTTAAAGTCCTGCAGGGAATTGATGGCATCCCGCACCTTGTTGATATCAACTACCCTTGCTGCCAAAGCCCAGTTTCTCCTGCGAGCTCTCGGGAATCGGAGAGTTCTCTCACGTTCCTCGAAAGCAATATCAGGGAAATTTTTGGACATTAGCAGCTCTAGGGTTTGTTTGGGTGTTCTAGAAAAGGTGCCATCCTCCATTTTCAGGAACTTCAAATCCCCTCTTGTGGAATCCGAGAGGATTCTAGTTAACTTAGCCGTGTCCGAGATAGACTTCGTCTCAGAACACAGTGAGTTCCACGCTTCTTTGTTAGTTTTCCTGAACAAAGCTTTGTATTTTTTAACACTTAGAGTGTATTCATGCCAAGCAGATCCTCCAGCTTTCTTGGCTCTGTTGAAGAGTCTTCTGGATTCTCTCTTGCAGGTTTCCAGTTCTTTGGTCCATTTCACTGATCCGATCCGGTCTGTGATCTTAACCAAAGGACAACTGCTTTCGTATGACCGTGTGATGGCCTCTCGAATGCTCGTTTCGGTGGCCTCTAGGTCCTTCGCACAGCCATATCTACCTTTAAAACCTTCGAGCAAGGTAGATAGTGTTTGCCTATAGTTATCCCAATTTGTCCTCCTGGGGTTTCTCTTCCACCTGGTGACAATTTGGCAATCCACGATTTGTGCTCTAATGAGCCTATGGTCTGAAAGAGAGGTTTCATCAGAAACTCTCCAATTACTTACCCTCCCCTCAAGTCCCCTACTACAGATGGTGAGGTCTAGGACCTCTCTCCTGTTTACGGTGACGAAGGTGGGCTCCGTACCTTTATTCAAAACGTGAAGGTCTTCCTCCAAGATAAAGCTAAGGAGTGAGTCACCCCTGGCGTTGTCATCGGTGCTCCCCCAAACGATGCTATGAGCGTTGGCGTCACAGCCAAGAAGCAACTTGTGACCCACTCTCTTGCAGAATCTTGTCAGTAGGGCAACTTCCTCCGGAGGCGATGCCTTCTCATGGGCAAAGTATCCCGACGCTAAAATCAGGGATCTGTGCTCACCGTTGCCGATACTCGCTGTAGTAAGGTCTCCCGTGGACACTTCTGGTATCAGCACAGCTTCCACATTCACCGTAACGATGCATGCTCTTTGTCTATCCTCCTGCTCACACGTAAGCAGTCTACCCGCGCTACCGAGACACCTGATACGCCCCTTATACCAGTAGGGTTCTTGTATAAGGGCTACAATTTTATCGGTTTTCCTCGCGGCTAAATTCTTCATTAGAAGACGTGAAGCATCCTTACTTCTATGTAGGTTAATTTGAAAAATTTCGATACCCGATAAGTGCGAAGACATTAACCAGTCAGATCAAAAACAAATACCAAGAACATAGAAATAACTCACCCTAAGACCTGAAGACCACCTCTCTGGGTCCCAGGTAGGCTTTCATCCCACGGGCCTCCAGGGTGGCGTACGACGGCTCGTCGATCCCCAGGACCAGCAGGCTTCCCCCAGCAAGCTCCTCCCTCTTGTGGACGATCCACTTTTGGGTATTCAACCCGGCGTTTTGGCGCTCGAGATGAAGCAGGAGCTTGTCGGTCTCTTTCTTCGGCGGTGGCACGAGGACGGTGGCCTTCTTTCTCTTGATGAGCTCGTCTGGTGAGACGAGCCTCACCTTTCCGTGCTCGCCGATGTCTAATCCCGGGATGGTTTGGTTCAGCCATGCCTCAGTCTCATTGTCTGCGCAGATGAGGACGGCTACGCCTCCCCTGAGAGTCGCATCCTTCATTTTCGGAACCGGGTTTCCCTCGGGAATCTCCAGCATCCGATCCATGAGGATGGACAAGAGGGCGTCGAAGGCAGCCGTCTCCACCCGCTCGCCAATCTGGTCTCCAAATCCGACCACAACTCTGGGCAGATTAGAGACTGCCGCAGCGTAATCCGGACCTTTCTTCCATACAGAATCTCGTTCCGGCTTGGACTTCTTGGTGACAGGTTTCACGCTGGGGTCTGAGACACTCCTATCCGGTTTCCTCTTGTCACCTTTCTTCCTTCCTCCTGAGGTACTGGGGAGGCAGGATTGGGTATTAGCCTCAGATCCATTCTCCCCAGCAACCGCAGGCTTTGGTTTCCTCCGAGGTACAGGAGGGGGTGGGGGTGATTTCCCCTCAGCCTCCGCTTTCCTTTTCTCTTCCTCATACCGGAGCCACAGGAGTCTTCGTCTCTCCGATCTCTTCATAGTGGCTGGGTTCGGATTTTCAGTCTCGTTCCCAGTCACTTCCTGTGTTTCTATCTCCATCGGACTTGAAGTCACGGTTGGAGAGGGGGTAGTTTCCTCTGGTTTAGCCAGGGCATTTTCAGCGGAACTGAGTTCCTGCTGCGAAGGGTTTTTGGTTTCTTTCTCTTGATGCATTTGTGATCCCACGAGCAGCAAGGGAAAGAATGTCGACCCACATCAGAGCCCCGCATGTGTGGGTAAGGCTAAAATACGATGGGAGGACGCCAGGTATCCCAAAGGCACCGCTAGAGACGCAGCCCCCTCTGCGCCACGCACCCCTCGGCACGGTAGCTCACACCTTAGGTTAGGGCACGGGAAGTAACCCGATGAGGGGCCCGTGCTCCACCCCATCGGGGGGCTGCTTCTTAGTCATCTCCAGGTTGGTATTGACTGCAAGCATACACCATTCATAGGCAGAGCCCGTCTATAGGGATGCCTTTCATTCACTTGTTGGAGAGCCCATCTATAGGGATCCAATATCATTCGCTCACACATTCGCACCAATCGCAACCAAACCTTTCGAAATCAAGCCCCCGTACCCGACCCTAAGGCCTACGTCAAGGTCCTGCAGCCCCTAACGGGGGTTTAATTTTATTAGTAAAATCATAATTATTTTGGACGGTTTAGTATTTTCCTGAAAGTAAATTTGTTGCGATTATTGAAGAAACTATATAAATATATATGTTAATTTTTTTTCTTTTTCTCATTTTGAGTGGGATTAACACGTTTTAAACGGAAGGAATAGATTCAAGGATTTTGATGGATTGTTAACCTTATTGTTGATGGTGTATTCAGTTTTTATTAGAGTCGTAATATTTTTTTAATTGTTCATTTTTGGTGTGCGAGAAAAACTTTCGTGATTTCGGCCGTATGTAGGTTTGAGTTCCGATATCTGCGGAATTACTTTATATTTGGTTTATTTGAAAGTGGCCAAGTCTTGAAAATTCGATATTTGGGGTTTTCTTTTGGTTCAGAGGCGATTTTTTTTTGTTCCAACTTTTTTTTGTGTAGTAAATCAAAACTTCTTCTTGCATATTGTAAGTTTTTGTTTCTTTAACCGTTTATCTTTGTGAATATCGGTTGATTCATTTATTTTGAAGTATGTCCGGATCACAACGAAGCACTTCGGAGTGGGTTCATTCTCTCGACCACGAGAGATTATGTGAAGAATTGAGATCCCGAAATCTACCGACTACCGGGATAACGCATACCTTGCGCACTCGGTTGTTGAAGGAGTTGAATCGTGATAGAGCCAATATCGGTACGGAAGTCGGAGATGAGGCTTCTGAGGACAATTTGGTTAATCTTGGAGATTCGGAAGTAGGTGCAACCGCTTTACCCAATGCGCTCACAAAAACCATTCCGAGAGATCAAAATACGAGAGGTTCAACCGTGAGATCTAGAATCGGTCGTGAGGATCTGAATGTAGATACCGACATGGTTGAGGAGCGTATGTCGGGAGCACGCGAATTCAATAGGACGGAACCGAACTTACCGCCAATCAACGATAATCAACCGAGAAGCAACCACCCGAGAGTGGTAGCAAATGAGCCATCCAGAGGATTCGATGAATCTTTTTTGTTTGACGGTTATGACGTGAACGTATTGAATTATGATAGGTCCGGTGCGTGTTCTTTTCCGAAGACACCTATAAATAAAATCGATAATAGATCTAAATTTCCTTCATCCGTGGATTATCCCGAGGGTTGTCGAAACAAAAGTGACTGGGAAGAATATCAGAATCTCCGATCACAAGGAGCAATTCCCAAGGCAAATAGGAATGATATAACGTCAAATGAACCGGATGGCTATCGCAGACCTCGGCAGAGATATTCCGGGGTAAGGTTTGAGCCTTCACGATATTCCCAGTCGAGAGAATTGGAGGAAATCCCGCGTTATGCAGAAACGTTTAATCCTCGACATTTAGCTTCGGTCTGTGATATGATACGTAGATGGAATATCCGATTTGATGGGAAAACGAATGCGGAAGCATATTTAGCTAGGCTAAGTGAGGGTAGAAGGTTGATGCCGATTAGCGATAACGATCTTTTAGCTTGTTTACCGTTCTTTTTGTCGGGAATAGCACTGGTTTGGTTTAGAGATAAGCGTCACACATGGAATGATTTCGAGGAGTTCGTTTCGGCATTCCGGAATCGGTTTATCAAACATAATTATCAATTCGCACTTCATCGGGAAGTGATGATTAGAACTCAGGGTGAAAGGGAGCCAGTGGCTGACTTCCTGAACTGCATCCATACTCTCGCAAGTAGACTACTACCTCCTTGGTCTGAATATCAGATTATAGATTGCGCATATCGCAATATGCTACCGAAGCTCAAATTAGCTATTCGTTTTGACGAAATTCGGAGTTTCAGTCATTTGGAAATGTTAGCCGTTGCATGTGAAGAAGTGTATGAATCCGCTCATTTCTTCCGTGCACCACCGCCACCGGACAGATCTCTCGATTCTGAATTAGCTTACCACCCTCCAAAGTCCGGTCGGGTAAAGTCTCAACAGACTATGGCTTTGTCTTACGAATCAGATCCCGAAGACGAATTGCCGAATATTGCTCCTGAACTTTTCGCTTTAAATGCCAAACCCCGTGTTCCGTACACACCGGGTAGGAGGAAGTCGAATTATAAGTCTGAGCGAGGACAATCCGAGAGGAAGAGTAATTCTGAAAGTCCTATTTCGGAGGAACAGCCTGCCGGGGAGAGATCTCCTTTGAATGAGGCAAATCAGACGATTTGTTGGAATTGCGATAAAGTAGGACATATCTTCCGAGATTGTAAAGAGACTAGGAAACGATTTTGTTATGGCTGCGGAAAAAAGGAACAAATTAAATCAACTTGTCCAAATTGCACAAAAAAAGATCATGGGAATCCCTGAGACGGACGCGGACGATTCCCGAATCGAAATTTCCGGAACTGAAAACGCCCGTTGAGTTGATGTCGACGTCTGAGCAGGTCAACTCTTCTAATTGCCCTTCAAAAATTTCCGAGAGTGATGATGTATTTCTAGACGTTTGGACGGATGGATGTTGTATCGGAAATGGCACTTTAGAAGCCAAGGTCGGAATAGGAGTCTATTTCGGTGAAAATCACCCCCAAAATATCTCGATGCCTGTGTATCGAGGAAAAACGAATAACTACGCCGAAATAGAAGCGGTGATAGCGGCAGCAGAAGCAGCTAAATTCATGGGTGTGCGAAAGATTCGATTCCATACCGACTCTTGCTTCGTCATTCACTGCATTACAAAATGGATCCCGATTTGGGAAAAGAATGATTGGAGAGACAATCGCAAACGTCAAATTAAAAACCACGAGGAGCTAAAGCGTATGTTAGAAGCTCTGAAACATTTCGATCAGATTGAATGGGCTTATGTTAAAGGTCATTCTGGCATCTTTGGAAACGAACGAGCGGACAAGCTAGCTCGAGAAGGAGCTCAACTATCGCTACCGCCGGAGGAACATTTAACTACACCCTTGGAGGATTCTGTCACCCGGGAAGCAGTATTGTCGAACTTTGACACCATGGAGAATTCCCCTCTGTTCGTGCACGTCTGGGTCAAAGACCATAGCAGGAGAGCAATAATGGATTCAGGGGCCACGAGAACCTTTATTGACGAGGAAGTGGCAAGACAACTTAGTGAATCTGAATTCCGGGAGAAAGAAGTGTGGGTCGATGTCAAGATAGCTAACGGAGAATCGGTAGTGTGCAAAAGGGAATTGGTGATACCGATTCAACTATTAGATAGATGCCGAGAAATTTCTGTTTGTGTACTACCTTCACTACCGGTTTCATGTGTATTGGGTTTGGACTTCTTACGTCTTTTCGAGATACGAATTGACTTTGCGATACCGGATTGGTGTTTTTCAGATCGTCCATTTACTACGTACAATTTCGAAGCTCGGACAAGTCAAGTTGCGGAAAGAGATTCCGGGTTGGTGCTTTTGAAGAGGTCAGAGAAGGAACAACTGACGCAATTATTAGAAAAGGAGATACCGAAAGTTGGCTCGGAACTACCGATAACACCTTTGATTTGTCATAAAATAGATGTGGGTGATCATCCGCCCATCAAGCAAAAATTTCGCAGGGTTTCTCCATTGGTTTATTCGCATATTTGTAAAGAAGTTGATAAAATGCTCCAAATGAAGATTATCGAGCCTTCTAAAAGTGACTGGTCATCACCCATAGTTATGGTACGAAAAGCTGACGGTAAATATAGGTTTTGCTTAGATTATCGCGAGGTTAATAAAATCTCGAAAAAGGATGCTTATCCTCTTCCGAGGATAGATGGAATCCTGGACCAACTTCGCAAAGCAAAATTTATAACGACTCTAGATCTCAGTCAGGCTTATTTTCAAGTCCCATTAGAGGCTGACAGTAGAGAAATTACAGCTTTCGCAGTAGAAGGAAGAGGTCTTTTCCATTTTTTGCGAATGTCATATGGCCTGACAGGAGCTCCAGCAACCTTTCAAAGGTTGATGGATAGAATTATCGATAACACCATGAGACCCTTCGTATCTAGTTATCTCGATGACATTATCCTGGTTACCGAAACATTCACCCAACACCTGTTTTGGCTTAGAAAAGTTCTCAGGCGGTTGAGAGAAGCCAATCTCACTATTAACCCCGAGAAAAGTGAGTTTTTTCAACCATCGGTGAAATATTTGGGATTCTTAATCGATGAAAACGGGGTTCATCTCGATCCTGAAAAGATTTCTTCGATCCTTAATTACCCACCATTGAGGACCGTGAAACAGGTTCGCACCTTCTTGGGCATGATATCTTGGTATCGGCGGTTTCTGCCTGAATTAGCTACTATTGCCGAACCATTGACACGACTGTTGAAGTCTGATCAAAAGTGGGTATGGTCCGAGAAACAAATCTCGGCCTTTAATCTGATTAAGCAGAAACTAACGTCGGCTCCGTTATTGACATATCCAGATTTTTCGCTTCCTTTCACGATTCAATCTGACGCAAGTCAAGTTGGACTGGGAGCGGTATTGATACAGAAACGTGACAATTTCGAAAGGGTTATAGCTTACGCTAGCAGATCTTTAACGGAAGCTGAAAGGAGATGGTCAGATACGGGAAAGGAATGTCTAGCAGTGGTTTGGTCGGTCGAGAAATTCCGTCCTTACATAGAGGGTACCGAATTTAGAGTCGCCACTGATTCAGATAGTTTCAATTGGCTATACAAATTGAAGAACCCTTCAAACCGGTTGTCACATTGGATCGTTAAACTTCAAAATTACAATTTCGAAATCGTTAGAAGAAGAGATATCTCGATTAGAGTACCGAAAGCCCTATCAGGAGTGGAATTACGATTCCTGACTTCGCTTCGCTTGAGCTTAGCTTGACATCGCTT
>JABFPG010000053.1:0-11309 GCA_022817505.1 Dicroscelio sp. ZL-2020 | reverse complement strand
GTATTGGAGGTTTTGTGGTGTAGATTTGTGGTTGATTTTTGTTTTTTTTATGGTACGGGCGTCCACTGGATTTACACTCCTTCCCTTAACGGCCGTATTCCGATCTACACTCAAGGAATGATTATAATTAATGGTAATTATTCGGACTCCCCCCCCCCCCTCAACCTAGGTGTTTGACACATGATTTTGGAGTAGTTTTTTGTGCTGAATCCGAATCTGCAATCAAAACTTGGCACTCTCCCTTTCCTGCCGAGATATCGCCAATTTTTATGCCAAAATTTTGGCAAAAAATGGCAAAAAAGCGGCAATAACTCGGCACGGAAGGGTGAACGCCAAGTTTTGATTGCAGAAATGGATTCAGCGCAAAAAACTACCCCAAAATCATGTGTCAAACATCTAGATCGCTGCGATTCGAATCCCAAAACTTGGCGCTCTCCCCCCGCCTGAAATATCGCCGACTGTTGGAGCGCGCGGCTTTGCTTCGCGCGCTGCGTTTAAAGCATGATTTTGTATATATTTATTAATATGGCATGTGATTCCTTAAATCACATAATGATAATATTTTCAGTATTAAAATAAAATAATTCAACATTTACAAATTGTACATAATACATTGTTAGCCATCGACTCGTGTAATGGTTTTCATTTATTTTTGTTTTGAATTTCAAATAATAGATTACTTGTGTGAACTGGTTTATGTTTTTTTTCAAACGTGAGTTCTAGGTTTTATGTTTTTCAAATGTAAATATTTCCGTCAGTCGTTATTCGTTTCACTATATCACAGTATACCATGCCTTAAACGCAGCGCGCGAAGCGAAGCCGCGCGCACCGAAATTTCACGATTTATCAGAAACGAGAATGTTAACTTGATTTCTGATTTCAGATTCGAATTCAGAATTAAAAACTAAATTGAAATGATGTGTTCAATACCCCTGTAATATCTAAATTCCAAAAGAATACGAAAGAAATGAGTGCAGCCGAGCGTACACAAAATCGTGAATAACTCGGGAAGGGGGAGGGGGGAGCGCCAAGATCTGACTTCAGATTCGTATTCAGCGCGAAAAAGTACCCCAGAATCATGTGTCAAACACCTAGGTTGGGGGGGGGGGGAGATTCTGAATAATTACGATAAGCTGAAACAATGTGTAAAATGCAACCGAAAAAACAGATTGAGTGTATGAAATTGCATATTACTTGATTGTAACATACTAATTTACTAATAACGTATATGCTATTTCATACTAATTTATTGTGAACTACTGTTATTTTGTGTGTCACAAAATAACGATGATTCATAACTAATATGAAATTTCATACACTGAGTCTTTTTTTTCGGTTGCATTTAAGATGAAATGTCACTCGTTTTATACATGTCTTGCTTGCTCATGTGAGGGAGCCAATAAGTCAGTCTCCCTTACTCCAATAGGAGTGACATTTCACCTTAACACATTGTTTGAGCTTCAATTTTTTTAAAGCTCAAAATGTATGTTCCTTTTTCCAGGGATGAGAGTAACAACTCAAGTAGTAATGGCGATTACAACTGAATTGACGTTTTAATGCTATGTTATTATTTATTAAATTATTCTTTACTGTGTGTTATGAAAATGTGTTTTGATGGAATAGTATATTCCTGCCGAGGGCGCCACCGGCGCCCGAGGCTTGAACGTTATTTTATGGACCGAAGGGGCGGACGAAAGTGGAACTAATGATTGGCCATAATTGACCCGTTCTCCCGAGTTAGTTCCACTTTCGTCCGCACCCAAGGTGCATAATAGTATATTTTGATACAAGGGCGCTGGCGCCCGTGCGTCAAACGATATTTTGTGTACCGTGGGCCAGGGCGAAAAACGAATTTTGTCGCCCAAGGGCCACGAAATGCTAATTTAGGCTCTCGGGCTGTCGCCCTCGGGCCTAAATAACACATTTCGTGGCCCTCGGGCGACAAAATTCGTTTTTCGCTCTGGCCCAAGGTACACAAAATATTTTATTAAAATTTGTCATATGTATGAAAAAGAAAAATTAACAAACGTAACGGTTATTTGAGGTCAGTAAATTCATCGATATAGATTCGGCGCAGCCGCGCAAGTATAGCCAACATAAGATGAATGTCCCGATTAGTGACCGTATCCCGGTCAATAACTATTTTTAATTACTTGAAGAGAATGTAATTTTCCCCCATATATTTCGCGAGTTCACTAAAATATTATGTAATTTCTTCCTTTTTGAACTCATTTTTTGAAAAATGGTTTCATGTAATATTTAGACAAAGAAAACTGTCACTAATTAGGATATTTTTCCACCTTAAGTGGTCAGTAATTGCGACATGCACCTTAATCCCAATGTAAGTTTAAGAATATTATAATGTAGTTATAACATTGCGATCCAGTAGATTGAAAATATGTTGATTTAAGTTTGAAAATATTTTGGACTAAGAGTAACTTTTGTTGTTTGAACAATATTTAAATTAGTGCGAATATTTTGTTGGTTTAAGGGCATTTTTCCTCCCGGTGCAGAACAATTCTAAATATAATTCTATTATTTATATAAATAATCGATCTGATTTATAGTTGTGATGATTGCCAACGATTGGAGTATGAGCCAACAGTGTCACAATATGCCAAATTTCATGCACTTCTACGGCACAGATTGTAAGAATTCAAATTTTCGCGGTTTCTGTATTACACTCTACTTTTGGTACATTTACGATTATTGGCACGGCAATCCAGTAAACGCGTATGTATAGAGCCGAAAAAATATCATCTCCACTATAAAATTACACAACTGCATTGATTTTAATTATAGTAAATTCCAATTTACCATGCATTCCGCGTTACTTTTCTGTGAATAAATCAATAGTAACTATTCCAAATGTCAAAAGTTGAGTGTAATAGAATATATACAATAATAATCGTTATTGTGAGTCATCCACGTGTTCCTTAATAAATAACTAAATCTTGTGATAATCAAGGTAAGGGCGTAAAGAACACTACAAATCTGTCAATGTATACAAATCTCATGACTTACCAATAACATCGGTCATATCACAATGATTTCGTTAAAAATGGAATGTCTATAAGCCATCATGATAATGAAAACCAGACTAGAATTGTTAAAATCATACTTCATTTTATACTGTCACTGAATGCACGTAATGATGTTCATCTACATATCTAAAAAAAAAGTGAACCGGAAATTTTACCTTATTTACGTAATTATTCTCAAAAGGTTCCATAACAATATCCGCTAATACAGGTGATAACGGAGCACACATAGGTGTTCCATATAGTGTTGTTTCTTCCAAAAAATCCATGATGTTGTTGAATTTCATTTGATATTTCTTGTTAGGGTCTCTGCCAACAATATTATACGTATTGGCAGGTATATACTATATTAATGATACAACAGCTAAATAACTGAAATGTAATACAGGTACCACCCCAAAGATCTATGCCTTGCCTAAAGTACACAAGACAGATGTTATATTAAGATCAATAATATCTGTAATTAATAGCCCTTATTATGAATTATCCAATTATATTCTAAAGAATATAACCGGTAAACGAGATAGTCACATAAAAACAGAAACGCCTTCATCGAGAAGGTAAAAAATGTGAGAATTCAAAAGGATTATTAATCTCTTTAGGCGTGAAATCCTTCTTTACTAACATTCCTCCCACTTTAGTAACTCAAATAATTTCTGAAAAATGGAATGCAAATTAAAGACATACAATCTTACACAAAATCAATTTGTGGAAGGTTTAGCTGTAATTTTTGAATATTCCGTTTTTAAATTTAATAATAATAACATCTACAAAGCAGTCTTTTGGAACACGTATGGCTCCATTATCACCTGTATTAGCGGATATCGTTATGATTGAAAATGAAACGGTAAACATTTCGAAACGTCGCAATGAGTATAATATAATTGGTCCACAAAGGAAATCTCGATATACAATTGTTTTTTCCTTCTGTTCCTAATGACCCTACCTTGATTAACACAAAAATTTAATTATACAAATTAATATCCAAATGAAACTAAGTTCTTTATGCATTCTATAGGGTTTGTCCGCTTGTGAAACATATTGTCGAGAAATGGAACAGAAAACATTCAAATCTTCAGACGTTTTTAGTACGAGAAACAGACCTAATTGTAGTTCAATGCTCTATATGTTTAGAGAAATTGAAAGAATTTGAAATAGTTCAAAGGGTGGAATTATGTGGTCATCAATTCCACGCAAAATGTTTGGAGGAATGGGTGGTGGTAAGTGTCCATAAATTTATAATATTTTATAGCCAAGGGCACTACAGACGCTGAAGTTGCACTGAGAAAATGATATCGTACAATGGAGATCGTGAAATTTCTTGAAATCTTAGTAGTTAAATGAATTAAAGCTAAGTAGCTGAATGGCCTGAACATGTTACGATATGATATAGTAACCGCTTTACAATATTATATTGTTTGGATCACTATATTTATTGTCCTCTGCAATATGGTTTTCTCAGTGTTACAATATTTTTTGTCACCCGAGAACTGAAACCGTAGTTTCCCACACTAGAGCGTGTTACGAAAACGTCATTGTCAGTGCCCTAGAAAACGAAAATAATGTACCAAGTGCAAAGTTTATTAGCTAAACCAAAACGAAGTTTTGGTTTTGCTTTTTGTTTGTTTTGCAAGTACAAACGTGGGTTTGTAATAGCACACAATTGTTATATTATTACATACATTGCGAGCGTACGAAAGTGGAACTAACTCAAGAAAGTTAGGTAACTAATAAAAATACTCATTATAATTACACCTATAGTCAGTGTACATTAATATTTTGTGTAACAATTAACGACCAATTTAACAGACCATTTAACCTTGCCTGTTAAATTGGTCGTTAATTACCAACACTATTATTGGACATAACTACACAGACGTTAATTCTACAAATAAATTTTGTGTAACAAGTGCAAGGTAAATACTAACTTAGGCACTATCAAGAGAGCGGTATGTACCCAGTTACAGAGAAGCCCGGACGGTAAATTACTATTTACCGCGTTAGGATTATTTATCGAAGCTTGTCTGTAATTGGCTATTTACCGCCCGAATAGTAAGGCGATAAGTTGGTATTTACCGTGCACATCTTACACAAAAATATTTTCAATGCTATGGTGTAAAATTACACCTAAATGGACGTATTATTACACAGGAATGTATAAAGATCGTGAAAGGAGACTTTTGCGATCATTTTAATTATTGAATAAAATATAAGAAAGTGCGCACTTTTACAACTTCTATGACATACGGTGATCGCAAACGATAACTTTGAAACTCTTTCATAATCTTTATGTGCTAGAATTGCTATCGCAAATATTTTCACTCAGGACTCGTCAAACTCACTAGTCATGTTTTCCGTGCAACATATATAAGCGATATGCATGAATTCGAAAATTCAACGAAAAAAATTATATATTGGGAACTAGTGCAAATATTTTCAAATTAAACATACATATGTTCATCATTAACACTAGAAGCACAGACTGGGGTCCAAATAAGCCCAGAGAAAGAGAAGCTAAAGTGGTCTTATCATGTGTAAAACAGAGACACTAAAACTAAGTCTGTGCTTTTAGGGTTAACATAAATTTATTAGCTCTAATCATGGGATATTCGAATTCCGCCAAAAAGAAAAACTCATTAACCAGTTATCTTTAGGAAGCATTAATATAATACGTCACATGTGTTTTTTGCGGGCTATTTACAAAAGAAAGATACTTTGAATTCCGTTGGAGTTAAATACTCAATGCAATTAAGATATCACCAAATTTATTTACCCTAATCGTTGATATCCTCCGCAACATATGTCATAATTATTGTTCTATTGGCAGGATCTTTGTATTATAAATCATTTTTCCTTTTCATTTTATATTTTCTTAAATTATGAATAGGCATGTGCGGGTACCCGAAAAAACCGAGCACCCGATCTTCGGGCGGGCTTTAGTCAGGCCGGGCCGGGTTCGGTTCGGACTCGGGCCTGAGCGGGTTTTTCGACATGCAGTTAACACGCGGTTAAATTTATTTGGGTGACCGGGGCTAATGGGCCCCGTAACTTTATTTCGAAATATAATTGCCATGTAAACTTACGAAACAAAGTAAAGAACTAACGCACTATAAATATTAACCCCAAAGGTTCACCCAATAGATTGACATGCTTATTGCCACAAAAAATTTTTATTTAATGTGCACGCTAAAGCCGAGAAACGGACTTTCTCGCTCTGGTGCGTAAAAGATTACTTTATGCACGGGCACTCGACATAAAAAATAACATGCAAGCCTCGGGCGCGGAGGCGTCCTCGACTGAAAATAACTATATTTGTATGTTAAAATTGAAATTGATAAAATCCTGGCCGAATAGCCCCGGTCTCCCCTACGTCTAATCATATATTTTCCTTCTATTGTATACATTGTACAGTAAAGTGCTTGTAAAACATTGAATAAGAACCGCAATACTTTAAATAATAATAAATAAATTTCACATACCTGCATAACTACAATGTCAGTTTTCCTAGGAAAGCACATTAAACTGATAAAATCTTTAATAATTTTATTATCAAAAATATCATGTTAACAACAAGATTAATTCTTAGCAATGAAGATTCAAAATTAAGAAATTCAACAATTTGTTGGCATTTTTAAGCAAGGTTCTAAATTAAAATATTTAAAAATCGCTACTAAATTAATTCACCCAGGTGATTATTTATATTCGTTAGATTTTGAAGACGCATGCTTTTCACTCCAGCTCATAAAAAATATAGGACAAAATTAAGATACTCTCTTAAGCTAAGTACCAATTTAAATAAGTTAAGTAGCAGTTTGACGATTTTTAATTTGCTTCATTCGTTTTTTATTAATTTAATTTTTACTTTTAAGTTACTTATGAATATATTACAATATTTTTAAATATGCTTAACAACTGTATGTTATAAATTGTTTTCTAGATTCTGAGTTTTATCTTTAAAGAGTAAATTATCCATACTGACCAAGAGATAAGTCGCTGACATTAAAATCGCATGATTGTGAAGTTGACAATAAATACAACGTAAATAATATTTATTTTAATATCTTTATTTATTCTATTCAATAATTACAAAATTCAATACATTCACACATAAACTCATACAATATCTCATTTTAACGTATTAAAAACATAATTTAATATACTAAATTAACTTCTCCTTCATTAATTTCTCAATGCTTCTCTTAATATTTGCACATCAACCGGGGTGAGGAAGTCCGCAATTTTCAAAGTGCACAGAGATGGCAGCTTCGTACAGAGAAGCGCATCTACCACCCTGCGAGCATCTTTGATTTCTTCGAGCTCACGCATACAATCCTTGTAACGCGTCACCACGATGTAATGAAGTTGTGGAAACTCGGATTTGAAGCCTTCCTCCTCTAAAATCGCCCTCATAGCTTCGCATTTTAAAATCCTCCGATACCGTATGGAATTGAACGAAGTAACGGCATCATATAATGAAACCCCATCTGATACAAATTTCTTCTTCAATAGTTCCAGTTCGTCGTAGCATTGTTTCATCCATGGTTCCGAGACATATTCTTTCTTCACCAATATATTCTTGAATCTAGCAGAAATACAGGGCAGAATCTTTTGCTTAAGAATATGAAGCTTGAAGATATGAGACTTTATCACGTTCATTGAGTTGCTCCGACTATTGAATATCAACTCCAACGCGGTCAGACCCTTATCGTTATATAAATTTAAATTTGCTCCTGCTTCGATCAGAGCAACTATTATGTCAGAGTACGAGCCCTTAACCGCGTGATGTAAAGGGGTGTTACCAGCATCGTCCCGGCTGTTAGGGTCCGCACCATGTTTTAAAAGTAGTCTCGTCAATGTGGACTCGGAATTCAGATTTCCATACATGACGGACATATGCAGGGGAGTAAGTCCAAACTCGTCCTTGCATTCTGTATTGGCGTTTCTTTGGAGAAGATATTTGACGGTATCTGCTTTGTCTCTCTGAACACCGTAATGGAGAGGCGTTAGACGGTACATCCCAACAGTATTGATATCAGCGCCATGGTCCAATAACGTCTCAATAACTTCCCGGCTAGAAACCTTCGCAGCGTACTGGATCGCGATCATCAGATCCGGTTCTTCAAAATTCACTTTGGCTCCATTCTGCAGTAAAAGTTTCACCATTTCCACGTTGTTCTCTCGCATGGCATGGTATAATGGTGAGAATTCGCCTTGCTTCGGTTTTAAAGCATTGACGCTGGCGCCATGCTCTATTAACAGCCGGACAGTATCTATTGCCTGGTTTTCGATAGCAAAGTGTATCGGCCTGCGCATTTTCGGACCCGCAATATCGACCTTTGCACCATTGTCGATGAGAAATCTAGTAATCTGCATGCTGGGACACTGGACAGCGTAGTGGAGGGCTGTCAAACCATGTTCGTCTTCACAATTTATCATGGCACCTCGATTGATCACCAGCTTCACAAGTTCCTTATTCTGCGATCTTACGGCGCGATGAATTGGATATGCATCAACTCGTTCTAAATATGAGAAATAAAACAAATCTTTAAATTGTTGAAAGAAACTTATATTTAGTAAAGTCAGAAGTATAATCTGATATAAGATCTTAAAAATCACCATACAAATAAATTGGAAATACGTATTCATATACGTATTTATACACGGTCGTGTGTACTCTCAAAATTTAAAAAAAAAATTATATTCACTTTTTTCAACAGTTATAGTTTGGGCTTACGCAAAAAATGGATAATCAATGTTTTCAGAAAGATATTTGTTATAAAAAATTAAACCAAATTTACTCTGAAAAATAGTAACAAGAAATAAAAAGTTGGATTTTTACCCATTTCATTCTGCCGACTCGTATTCCTTCTGATCTGCTGATCCATTTCTGTTTTCAGCTTTTCCGTTTTAAGGCACACGAAAAATTACAAAAACTTTGAAGGATACTTTGGTTTTAAAGCTTCAGTTGCTCAGTGTTGAACTCTGTCAGAACACAGACTGCACTCCGAGCGGCGAGCTGTTCAAATTTATACGCTCGGCACAGGTGCTGCAGCGCTTGCGCAGAAGACCTGTGGAAGGGGCCATATTTCTCCCCCCACCACCTTTCGAACCGTGAACATGAGTCCGCCAAACACGTGTTATCGAAGAATATTTTGTCTTATTAGTTGAATTTATCGCAAATACCATTGTTTAAACAATTAGAAAGACATAATTCACGTTCAATCGAGCGTTTGTAGCGATCTATGTTTATGTTCTTCAAAAATTCTACTCAACAATAATGCAATAATTACTGTGAAAGCTAATATGAAAATAACGTCCATGAAATTTCATCCGCATGTATAAATAACGTTATTTCCTGTGAAATTTCATCATACAATTTTGTAACATATGAAAGTGAATAATTTAAATTTTGTTCTAAATAAGATTGTGCATTTTGTATAATTTTTAAACTACGTATATTAAGTAATATTTTAGGATATTTATATAAATTCAAAACAGTGCATTATTTTAAATTATTTGTCTGCACGTGGTTTAATATTTCATCATAAATGCATTATATTGCATGAGACACGATTTTTTTCAACGTGTAGCCACGTGTAAGCCACGTGTAGCCTATAAGTGAATAATATTTAATATTATAAGGTACATTATTAACGATAATTCATTAAATTGTACGTGTTTTTAATTATTTTTACATGTAATTTTTTCGAAACTATATTTAAACCACGTGTATCCTAAAAATGAATATTATTTATCACTACAGGAAAAATTAAAATTTTTAAAAGACGTTATTTAAATTGCTTTTGTGGAAATTTAATAGTATTTCATAAGTAAATGGATATTGAAGATTTTATCTGAAATTTAAAAAAAATAGATTTGTTTGTTACTGTAAAAATATCTATTATACCGTTATCTTGACAATATTTGAAAAATAATTAGAGATAATACACTGTCCGTGAATCATGAATCGTTAATGACTTTTTACAATAATAATATTCTTAAAAGTTATTTTTTTTGATTTCATAGTAACAAACAAATCAAAAATATAAATAATTTTATACGTTTAAAAATGAAGAATTTTAACAGTGATCCAGCGTCCAAAATCGTACATCGGTGAGTCATCGGTTTTATTTGCATGTGTAACCAATTAAAATGCTTGATAAAACATTTTACGACTGTTAAATTTAATTTTTATTTTACATTATCCATCCTTAGTCCGAAGGGCTCCTAATTTGAAACTCTTTTTAGCCTGATTAAGTAAGCAACGTTGTAGAAAAGTAATTGAAATTTCATATATACAATTTGTACTCCAGCACTTAGGATAACAAAAAATAATAGATTAACGAATCGTGACCAACGGAAGGTTATAAAGATAAAGCTAAAATTTGTCCAATTTCCCATTATCGTGTTTTTAAGGTGAAATACCAGGGTTATTGGAGTAAGGAAGAGAACCAATATGGAGGCTCCATATGAGCAAGCAAGACAAAATGAGTGGCATTTCACTTTAAGGGGCTGTGCAATACTGTCGCGGAAATTTAATTTCAAGTTTTAATTATTACAAATAATAGAATAATAATTATTATTAATAACAACACGGAACTTTATTTCAAGAAAACTTCGAATAATTCTTCAATAAAAATGTATTTAAGATACAATGTAAAATTAAAATTAAATTTAACTGTCGTAAAATGTTTTATCAATGAGTAACTATCCTTATTATATTAATAATTGTAATTTATATTATGTAACTGTAATTCCGCGACAGTATTGGATGGCCCCTTAAAAGCATGTTAATGGGAAATTGGAAATATTTTAGCTTAATCATTATAACCTTGCGTCGGTCACGTTTCATTAATCTATTATTTGTGCTTTACACGTGGCTACACGTTGAAAAAAATCGTGTCTCGTGCAATATAATGCATTTCTGATGAAATATTAAACCACGTGTAAACATATAATTTAAAATAATGCACTGTTTTGCATTTATATAAATAGGGGAGACCGCGGCTAAATGGGCTTTTTTTATTTGTATAACCGAAAAACCACACAAAGGCGAATCCTAGAATTTCCAAAATACCGGGGCTAAGTGGGCACTATTCGGGGCTGAGTGGGCATTAAATGTACTAGGTAAATAAAATAATCATTGAGTGCTTTTTTACTGTTGAAGTATAATAGGCATTTGCTTTCTTTATCCAACGTTGTAAACTTGCACGTTTAACTCCAAATGAAACGGCTGCTCTCGAAATTTTCATGCCTTTATTTTTCACT
>JABFPG010000052.1:0-11312 GCA_022817505.1 Dicroscelio sp. ZL-2020 | reverse complement strand
AAACATTGATAACTCCTATGAAAATTAAATCCCCTTCGATATTTTCATGTACTGTTAAGAGGGAAACTAGGAAAACCACTAATGTCATTATTCGAATGAGTTTTATTAGCGGTACTCATTTTTTTCCGGCGCGCTACGTGACTTCCCTGATTTTCACATACGAGGTAGTTTCTAATTACTTTAGACGTTGATAACCCTTATGAACATTAATTTCCCCTCGATATTTTCATTTACTATTAAAAGACAAACTGAGAAAACCACTAATATCGTTATTGGAATGAATTTTATTAGCGGAACTTATTTTTTTCCGGCGCGCTATATGACTTCTCCGTTTTTCTTATACACTGACAAAAAATTGCATAGCTCCCTCAACTGTATACATGTATTTGAAGCACAAAAAATTGTGTCAACTGAAAATATTAATGCAGCAACTGTAAGCAGTAGTTGCTGGAAGTATTTTCCGTTCAACTCCTCATTTTTAGTTGGTTTAGGAGTCAACTCTTCCTACGCAATTATGTCAACTATAAACTTTAATTATAAAAAATAAATCTTTTTATTTTGGTAGAATTCCTTGTATTGTAACTATGAGAAATCATATTATAACACACACAGCCATATATATAGAAATTATAATATAATTGTTATTTGTTTATTTTTTTAAAAATATAGTTATTATAAATTATAGATTTAATTTAAAATAAAGCTTACACTTATATTCTAATTGGATTTTAATTAATCAATTATTTATTAATTTTAAGTATTAATAAGCCATACAATTTAATTTAATATCAACATATTTTAATAATTAATTGTTCAGTTTGTTCGGAAGTATGTACTATAATTTCCCATCAATTGTAAATTTAAAAGAATAGGCTCGATCCATACCCTGAAAAATAATTATTATGATAAAGAGAGATATTTATGTTTTTATATAATGTAAACAAAGATATAATTCTACAGAATTAGTTTTAAAAAAAGACAAACATATTATAAGAACAATGTATTATTCATTTATTTTAAGTTTATATTTATTTAGTTTTATTTACATTATTTTAATTTTATTTTGAATCAATCGATTAAGTTTTTGTTTTACGCTGATTTGATCAACACAGTAGGCACCAAACTTCATTTGATTCGTGAAAGTTCCATGAGTTTGTTTTGGACGCTTGATGCGAATGGTTAATTATATTTTTCTAAAAGGTAGGTATTTCTACATAATTTTTATTTATAATTTAAATTGTATATATTCGTATATTCAACATGTCAATAACATTTTTACTTGATGTAATTATGTTTATATTGAAATGTTTTTTTATGTTGATAGCAGATTGCGGATACTAAAAAACATGGCAGATGAGTTTGTAAAAACTAATTTACAAAAGTTTGGATTCGAGACATTGATTAGTAAATTCGAAGGTACAATTTAATTTAACTATTTAATATATATAAATATTAATCTTAAAAATAGAAACGTTAATAAATACATAAGAAACGTAATCAGAATTACAATTGGTTTGTTTACATTTGAATTCTAGAAAACGAAAACTGTTTTAGAGGTTATAAATATTATATAACATATTAACTTATATTTGTCATATTTTATATAGAATACACCGTAGCATATATAATTATTATTATAATGAATAAATATTTGATGTAATGATTAGTAATAAAAATAAATGTAATATATTTTTCAAAATAACAAAACAATAAAAAATAATATTTATTTTTATTTAGAACGTGGTATAAACGAAGAAACATTTTTTAATTTATCTGACGACACATTTCTACAATTTTTTGAACAGAGAAGAGATTATTTTGCCTTTCTTATGAAACGAGAAGAACTTTTGCAGTCAAAATCATCAGTAATAGTTGTGAGTTGAAAAAGTACATCTAATCATATTTTATTCGAATATAATAATATAACATATTGCAAAAAATAAGTCTGACATTTTTAGATTCATTTTGCATATATTTCAAAGAACTTAAATATATTACAAACTAACAAATTAATTATATATTTTTTTTTCTTAAAGGCAACGTGCAGTGCTGATCAAACTTTTGTACATCGACCGGTAAGATAAATTACAGATACGTACGATATTTTTTTAAAATTTAATTTATATTTTTTTTTAATTATTGCAATTGTCTGACTGTCTGTCTTTTTTTCTGTTGTCTGCCAGAATGAAAACGAAACATTAAGTCTGATAATGTACAGTGTCAAAAAATAATAAGAAGTAAAAATAAATTTAAATAATTTAATTTAAAAAATATAGAAGATATCAGATATTAAATAATTTGTTTTAATGGAAATTGAGATCAAATAGGAAACTAAATATGCAATATTTATTAATACTAAATTTTTGTAATATATACTTTTAAAAAAGTGAACTTACAATCTAAAATTAAAAAAAAAATAATACAGGATGTGTTGGATGCAGTTTTGGACGAATGTGAATTACTTCCTGAGTTAACTGTCCAAAATCTTCAGGACAATCATGTGCAGAGAAACATATCAAGTTCTTCGTCTAACATCATTAAGACTTGCAGCGTTTCCGGACAGGTATTTATTTAAAAAAAACTGCATTATATAAATTCTGAACTTATGTTTTTTACATTCTATTTTAAATTTAATTCAATAATTTTTACTTAAATGAAATTAAAAAATTAAGTTATTTTTCCATTTCTTTTTCAGGCATTACGACATCTACTTTCTGCAAGTGCTATTGGCAGGGAGCTGTTGACACGCGCTTTTCTTTCCGATGCAGATAGGGACAAGATATGCAAAATCATAATTGACCATCTTTTTGATAATCAAAAAGAGTAAGTTTAATTCTAAATTAAGGAAAATTAATATTTAATTTAATGAATATAATTGAATAAAATATTATTAAAAAAATATATATCACTAATTAAATGTTAAAACATAATTTCTTAAACATTAAAATTTAATGATTAAATTATAGTTTTATTTTTAACGTGCGATATAGACAAATAATGTTTAATTAGTTTCATGTTGAATGTCTTAAAATAATTATTATTAGTAGTATTTTTGTGTATTATATGAGTAAATAATATTTGAAAATACTTTAACGATGAATTTAATAATCTTTCAGATTAAATACCTACAACAAATTTTTATACAAAATTTGATTACATTAACATGCAATTTGTTAATAATTTTTGCATTTATCTTCTAAATCAACTATTTACATTAAATTCATAATAATTTATCATTTTCGTTTAGATTTAATAGTTCGATTTTTACATACTGGGCAGAAGAAGTAAAGTATTTGTTTGGCGAAGATTCCAGAACATATTACACCCCTTACTGTGCTGAATTAAAAACAAAACAACGAGGAAAATTGTACAGTAAATATTTAAATACAAAAAAGTTCCTTAAGAGTGTACCTGTTGTCCCAATTGCATCGGAGAAGACTACCAATGAAGAATACAACAACATATTAACGGAGCTGACTCATATGCAACCGCATGATCAGAATTTGAAGGCTAGATGGATTCAAACGTTTTATCACAGACAGCAACTAAAAGATTTATCTATATTGGAGTATTATGATAAATTTCCATTTCTCAAGGATTCAATTGGAATCAGTTTAGTAAGTAATAATTATGTAGTATCGCTTCGAAATTACTGTTGAACATAGCAATGTTTAATTAAAGATTAAAATCCTTTTTATTTATAAAAAAATAATTGGTAATGAAAAATTAAGTTTTTCCACATATAAAATGTATAATTATCACTACAAATATGTATAATTACGAAATATTTTACTCTTATTTTGTATATACTTCTATTGTACTTCTATATGTATGAGTGAATATTAAAAGATTTGAAAATATGTAATTACTTAATTCTTATTGTAATCGTTACTTATTTATATCAGTAAGATTAAAATTTAGAAAATAAGAAATAAAATAATATAGTTTTCATATGTTCAGTAGATGCAGGAACATATTAAAAAAAGTTTTAAATAAAATTGCAATTTGTCATTAGTATATTTATACAGTTTTAATTTAGAAACTTTATTTTGATCCTTATTATTTTGTTTAAAAAATATTTAACATTTTTAGCTGGAAACCGACTTCGAGTTGCTAAATTTAAGCGATCCAACTTCCTTTTCTCGGGAATGGCCAATAATTGCTCCACTTATTATAACTTTTGCCGAAAAAAAACATTTAGTTCCAACTCTGTTACAATTAAAAGAAAGTAAGTAATGAATTATAAATTTCGTATAAAGATTCAACATCGAATTTACCTAAAATCTTATTTATTTAATTAAATTAAAAAACATTTATAAACAATTTACGTAAAAATTTAGATCTCAGAAAAGATAAATTAATCATTGTTTTTACGTGGATCTATGTGTATTCTACGAGGTAGATTTTTCTTTTTAAACAATGTTTGTTAGAATTTTTTGTGAGTAATTAATATTTTGAATATACATATTATTATAAGAAAATATAATACATTTATAAATTTATATAAAAGATCTGAAATTTTAAATACATTTTATTGTAGGTATTGATGGCGAAGTGTTAGCTATAATGTTGTTACCATATTTATTTCAACCAACCCTGATAAAGAGGAAACCGAAAGCATGGAAACCGAGTAAAGTTGAAGTTGCAGAGGCTTTTATATTCAAAGTTGAGGTTAAATGAATCAATTTAATTAATTATAGATTATAAAATAAAGCAATAATATGTATTACGGTGATATTTTTGTTGTCATTCACTTTGAAATTTGAAGTACATTTTTAAACATCTTGAAATATGAAGTAATGTGAGAAATACTAATTTTTTAAAAATATTACAGACGGTTGCTGATCTGGAACCAGCATTGAGTAGTAGATATGATAAATTAAGAAGATTCGACGTTACACAACAACCAATGATCGTAGGAATAGGAGGCCCAGGAAATTTCAGTTCTGTTTACGTTTTGATCAACGAAGTAAAATACCAAGTGGATGATTTGAAGAAAGCGGTTGATATTTGCTTCAAGAGTTATTATGCTTTAAATGCATCTTATTCTTTAGATTGTTCAATGGTATGGCAGTTCTTCGAGAGATATGTATATAAAGTAAAAAATGAAAAATCGAGCATTGCAACTAGTGTTACCACCGTGTGGAAAGATTTGCATGCAATTATTTAGGTTAGCTATCAAAAAGAACCATAAAAAAAAAAAATTTAAATACAGTATTTATAAAAGAATGGTTCTACAAATTTGAGGTTCGTTCCTCTAGGTTAAAATGCGTTAGAATTTTAATTACAATAAATACGTGTTGTTATTTTAATTTATAGCTATTTATTCTATTTAAATATTAAAGAATTGATAAGATAGCAAAATGATTTGCCGAATTTGCAATGAAAACGTTGACCGAGGGTCAATGAATATACATTTAAAGATTGTCCATAAAATTGTTGAAAAGTCTACGGAATCATATAAGTGCGATGTAGAACAGTGTTTAAGATTGTTTTGTGACAAAAAGTCTTTACATAAGCATAAATTTCGCGAACATGGCATAAAAACCGTCGTTGATCAAACCGATAATACTAAAAGCGAGAATGTTATAAATTTTCAAACCACTTGTGACAATTTGGATACTGAACTTTATGTCTCAGAAGGTGTAAACGACGATTCTAATAATTTGAACTTTGTAAAATTCGTAGATGATGATCTTAAAAATTCCTCAGATATTGTAAATAGTAGTGGTAATTTTATAGAAGAAAGTTATGGAACAAATAATTCTTTTCTATGCCAGAATGAAACTTGTTATTGTAAGAAAAGTATCTCTGATGCATCATTAGCACGAGACGTTTTAGAAGTAACTTCGAACTTGTATTCAGATAATACACTGACTCGATCTCACACGGGAAAAGTTATTAGTATGTTCCATAATTTTCTTAATAATGGTTATTTAAATGGAATAAAAGTGTTAATTAATAGTAAAGTTCAAGATCCTGAAAAAAGCGAAATTCTTGAAAAAATTGAACTTTTCCAAAATTCATTTGCTGACGTTCAGACTGAACACAAGCGTTTCATTCTTTTTGAAAAAAGTAATTTATTAATCAAACCGGAAAGTGTATATCTAGGGACACGAGAAGATGAAAAGAATGGGCAACTAGTTACAAAATCCGTTTTTGCTCAGTATATTCCGATCGATTCATTATTAACACGTTTCTTAGAATCCGATGGTGTATATGACACTATAATTTCATACAAAAATTGTTTAAAAGAAAATTGTATTGACATTGTTAATTTAACACAAACTGAATTTTGGAAAAAAGAAACAGAAAATTATAAAAATTGTTTAGTTTTACCGTTACAGTTATATGAGGATGCTTTTGAAACGGGAAATCCATTAGGGTCTTCGGCAGGATTACATAAATTAAATGGTGTATACATTTCGGTTATTTGTTTGCCTCCAGAATTTCAAGCAAAATTACATAATATTTTTCCAATACAATTTTATCACGTGCAAGATTTAAATTGTTGTAGCAGAAAAAAGGTTTTTCATAAAATTATTGATTGTTTAAAAAGATTAGAAACTGAGGGAATTATAATTAAGGTTGGAAATAACGAAATAAAAGTTTACTTTAAATTAGCGCATGTTATAGGAGACAATTTGGGTCTTAATGGCTTATTAGGATTTGCCGAATCATTTACTGCAACATATTTCTGTCGAATTTGCAGAAGTGCAAAATCTGATATGAAATATATGTGTTCAGAAAACAAAGCAACAATACGGACTATAGAAAATTATGAATTGGATTTAGCCTCTAAAAATTTACAAGAAACTGGTGTTAAAGATAACTGCATTTTTCATGAACTGAACAGTTTTCATGTAACGAAAAATATAAGTGTTGATCCGATGCATGATCTTTTGGAGGGAATTTGCTCTTATGAAATGCAAAATATAGTAAAATATTTTATAATCACAAAAAAAGTGTTTTCCTTAAAAACAATTGATTGGCGTATTCAGTTTTTGACAACAAATGATCATGATCAAAAACCTCCTTTGATCACTGTAACAGACTTGACTCGAGATAAAATGAAAATGAGCGCTTCACAAATGTTAACATTTGTTATGAGTTTTGGACTCATATGTGGAGATTTAATTTCCAATAAAAAGGACGACCATTGGATATTGTACACCTTGCTCCGAAAAATTGTTTATATTGTTTTTTCTCCGACAGTGACAAAAGAAACGCCTGTTATATTACAGTCTTTAATAACCGAACACAATACACTTTATTTAAAATTGTATAAATCGTTGAAGCCAAAGCATCATATAATATTACATTATCCAACCGTATTGTCACAATTTGGTCCTTTAAAAAATATGTCATGTATGCGTAATGAAGGAAGACATCGTCCGATTAAAATGTATTGCAATATTACAACTAATAGAGTTAATTTATGCTATAGTGTGGCCATGAAGCAACAATTACAATTATGCGAATATTTTCTACAAAAGAAATCGTTTGTTTCGTTAAATCTTTCATATAAAAATTATAAAACGGTAATTTTAAAAGGGGATAAATGTAATTTTATTTACAATGATAAAATCTATTGTATGATCAAACATATTCATATTGATAGTTTTATTTTGAAGCGAGATTCAATAATTATATTAAACGTTATAAATAGCATACCTACTTTTGGAAAAGTAGAGGACTTGTTTAAAATTGAAAATTCTAGTGGTAATAATATGAAAGATTTTGCTATGACTGTAAAACCAATGCAAACTGCTTTTGATGAAAATGTTCAAGCATATTTAGTTAAAGAAGAAACGTCACACAAATTTTTCCTTTTGTCCGCATTACCAATGTACAAAACGTTTAACATTGTTGTAAAAGACTCAGATCATCTCTATGTAATTTTTTCATTTTAATACAATACAATTAGAAACGATTAAATTGAGGTAATAAGTTTATTAATTATTTTCTAAATACGAAAGATTTTATTAATATCTTGTCTCCTATTTTGAATTTCCTATACCCATTATATTTTTTATTATTTCTTAATATACAATGTACATATATATTAAGTATAGATTCATATTTCACCCTTTATTAAATAAAGTTAAACATTTATGAACAATTAAGAATAAGTATCTTTTTCTATGTGTTGAATTAGTAATTTTAGTTAAAATATATGTACGAATTCTAAAGAAAAATGTTCAGCAACTTTTCAAAGTAAATTCTTATAATATATTATTTTAGTTTTTTTAGTATATTCCATTATTATGACAACTGTAAATGTGAATTGTACCAAATATACCGTGGAATATTTCACTTGAACTTTCCGAATACATTTATTATAATATTTAAATTTAGTTCTCTTTTTAGTATCTTGTATTATTATACCAACTTCAAATGGGAGTTGTAAAAAAATACTACATTACATTTGACTCCAAAATCAACTCCTTGTACACAGTTGTGAACGCTGTATTTTTTTCTCAGTGTATACTAGAACTTAAAAGCGCGCTTCGCGCGCATTGATATTGTTCGATTGCAAAATAAAATAAAAGAAGTTTAATTGTGTAGTGATTGAACAACATTGAAAAAGTTACAATTCGAAGAAGAGCTGCAAATGTAATCTTTTTAAAGTTGAAATTAGAACTTTGGAAGAATTGGAAACTAATAATATTTGATCTTTTAAGGAATAAGGCGGCATGTTTTTGTGCCTGGACCTCTCTTTCTACTACATTATATGATCATTTTATATATCCTTGTTTTGAAATTGCTCGGGCGTTCTAGTGTTAAGGACGTTCATGCGTGGGCAAGGACAGATTTTTGTACTTTTGAATAATGAATTTTTCATTATAAATTAACTTAATAAATTATAAATTAATGTGTTATTTACGCAAAAGAGATATTAAGAATTATGTCCTCAACATCAATATTCAAATTAATTTCATTTGATTGCTAATAAAATAAAATAATTATAATAAAATATATTTTATTAGGATAAAAGAAATATCCGACTCTACGGTAATTTCTACGTCGTAACAACATCGAAACGACGCATTCCTAATGAATTATTTCGTAAAATTAATTTAGGTAATGGCAACTTGCTCTTTTTTAAAAGTACATTCAAGATCATTTTTCGATTTTTCTGCTCAAAAATATTCTGCCAGTTTCTCCTTCATAAACTAAAATACTGCGTGAAAATAAAATTGTAAAAATAAAAATTTATTATTTCATTTAAACTTTTTTTCAATAATAATTTTAACTAATGAAGTAAATTATTTGATTTTTTCTGTTAAAGCAATTTAGAAACTATTACAAATTTTGTTATAAAAATTTCAATGGTTCGTACTACCAAAAAAAATATGACCAAAAAAACAAATGGACAAAAAGAACAGAAATCGAAACGTCAAATGACAATAAATTATTTAACCCTTTCTCTGTGATTCGAAAACGTCAACAATCCTAACTGATCGTGTATGTGAGAATGCGCGTCCTGAAATAAAAGTGTTGCCAACTTAAAATAAGAAGCCGAAAATGTTGACAGTTATAAAGAAAAAAAAATTCGAGTATGCTCGAAGTTTTTTACGACGATTTTTGTCGATTCACAGAGAAAGGGTTAAATGACGGAACAAAACAAAAACGGACTCTTGAATGCAATCTTTAATAAAATACCTACACTGAGAAAAAAAATGCATAATGTTTTTACTGTCATATTTAAAATTTTCCATATACTTTCTTATAACGCGACCATAAAGACAGTTTTTAACGCTATTTTTAATTTTATCTTTAAAAAGATACCCTACATATCAGAATTTTTACCATACTTTCTAATAAAAATTGTGGTACGTAAGATAATTTTTTAGAGTTAAGTTATAATAAACGACTATAAATGTCTTTATGGTCGCGTTACGAGATAGTACAGTAAAAATTTTATGAATTTTTTTTTCAGTGTAATTAAAGGCGAGAAAGCTAAATATACAAAACGGCTTAATTCAGAAATTTTGCTTTTTATTAACTTAACTTAGTGTTTTCCTTTGTAATTTTTTTGCGTAAATTAGAAATATGTAAGCAGAAATTGATACTACCGCCCCCCCGCCCTAGCAATATACACATATATCTGTAGCGTGCGACTTTGCTTGACGCGCGGCGTTTAAAGCATGGTTTTTTATGTCTGTACTTAGAATAAAAACTCCTACTAATTTCTTTCTGATATCAATTTGAATATCACAAAAATATTCATAAGCTTATGTCACATAATCTAAACGTTACATATAATATCGTAGAAGAATATTTTCTTCGTCCTCTGATATTTTGACTTTTAGTTTTTTGTCGGTTTATTTTCTGTTTTATCCGGATACCGTTTTTTAGGTTTTATCCGGAAATAAAATTTCGCGAAATTTAATAAAATTAATAAAATTAGGGGCGCGAAAAATTTAAATCTGGTCCTAAATGTAATATTAATTAAAATACGTAACAAATGATTAAGTCGTTAGGTGGACTTAAGTCCTATAAGGATAATATTACACTTAAGGTAGTTTTTGCCTGTCTTTACCAGAGTCTTTACGATTTCTAGAAAAACTATTATTTATGGTTAAAGTCATGGACTTTTACAGTTACAAATATGAATATTACAAAAATATAAAGTTCACAAATATCAAAAACCATAAGAAACATAAAAATATCTTCATATTTGATTGAGTAATAAACAATCATAAAACAGGTCCATTTTTTGTGAATTTATCACGGTAATCATGTCAAAATTTATAGAAAAAATAAATTTGAATACATTAGGATATTCCCTGATTAATGTAGAATGTTTTCACCTTAATCAATATTTTAAATTATAATTTATTCAAAGATTATTCGCATTTGTTTAAAATAAGTTGTTTTCGCATTTTATAAACAATTCTATTTCTTGAATCATCTTCAATAATTAATATAAAAAATTAATATAAAAAATGTAATATTTTTCATGATGAAAATGTTGTTTATTGATCAAAGAATATCGTTATATATTCAACTTTATTTTGTTCTACAAATTTTAATATGTTTACCGTGATATATGCTCTAAAAATGGACCCGTTTTCTTATTGTTTATTACTCAATCAAATATAAAGATATTTTTACATTTCATATGGTTTTGATATCTATGACCTGTATATTTTGCAATATTTATACTTTGAACTGTAAAACTGCATGACTTTAATAGTAATTAATAGTTTTTATAGAAGTTGCACAATATCAGCTAAAAACAGGCGAACCATCTTAAGTCGTTTGTCCAACGAACGACTCAATTGGTTTTAGATAGTTAAAAAAAT
>JABFPG010000051.1:0-11448 GCA_022817505.1 Dicroscelio sp. ZL-2020 | reverse complement strand
TCAATAACAATGTCAATATTAATTTAAAATGCTTTCGTAAATAAGACTTAGGTTGTCAGTGTCGCTACGTTCATTCATTGCATTTTTTTCTTTGACAATATTAATCATTTCAGATGTTATGCGTTTTGTATAATTCTTTTCCATATTAATAGCCTTAACCTTATTATAATCAATATTGTGATTGTTTTCTATTTTATGTTTGGTTAACGACGTATGTTTCTTCGGATCTAATTTTACATTATATTGGTGTTCATAAATTCTTTTTCCTAAATATCGTTTAGTTTGTCCTATGTATACTGAATTACAATCCACGCATGGAATCTTGTAGATGACATTTGATTTGTCTAAAATTGATGTTATATCTTTTTGTTTGTTGTAAAATTTGTCTATTTTATTTTGGTTATAAAAAATACTTTTTACTTTATATTTTTTAAGAGTTTTATTGATTTTACAATTTATGTTATTGGAAAATGGAAAAGTTGTAATAATTAATCTGTCACTTTTTAAATCTATTTCAGTTTGTTTCTTATTATTTGTTTTTTTCTTCATTTTTAATCTTTTTTCAATGTATTTATTAATGAACTGTCCTGGATATTTGTTATTAAAGACAATTCATCAACATTTTAAAGATTTTGTTGACAATAGCAAGCAAGTTGAAACACTATTAAGTATTCATTACAGTGATACAAATTTATTATAAATAAGAATTATATATATACATACATACAATAGATAGAAACATCTTTCCTACTGGCCTAATATTTCTTGCAAATAATGTAAAGTGATGAAATAATTAATTGTACCCAACTCTGCTTTACATATTAATCTTTTATTTTTATCTTTAGTTTTCATTTTTTAATATAAAAAATTTAGGTATTCAATTCTTATTATAGATTCATTTTGGGTTCAGATTTTGGCTGCAAATTATAGATTTTCCATGTTGATACTGAATTTTGATTTTTAAATTATATGTTCTGGATTTTATTATTAAATTATTATTCAATTATCAACTAATAATTAACCGAAACATCAAATTTTTATGTTGGAATTTAATTTTGTTTTCAGATTTCAGGATTTAGTTTGGTTGTTATTTTATATTTCAATTTTATCGATGCAGAAATTAAAATACAAAACTCGAAATCTGTAATCAATTTCCAAAATTTAATGCGAAAATAGTAATAACTACATTATTCGGAAATCTTAAACCAATATACAATATCGAAATTAAAACATTAACGTCGAAGTATGAAAACCTAAAATCAAAATCCATAAATCATAATCCAACTTTAGAATAAAAGAATTAAAATCATATATCATCTAAAATCTAAATCTAAAATTAAACTATAAATACAGAATAACATAAATGAAGCAAAATAAATGAATTGTTAATAGAAATAAAATGAAATTAGATTTTGAAAGTCTAAGTAGTTTGAAATTTAAATCTAAAATCAGCACTAAAAATCTACATATTTATTTGTGAAGAAAATATTTGATTGTACACTCTAAGGAATGTCTGTTTAGATTAAATTAAGTTAACAATTGAAGAAAACACAGAGTTGTCAATATGTGAAAAATAACTATTCGTTTAAACAGAAAAATTTGTTTTTGTCATTTAAAAGATTCGATGTGTGAATATATGCACTACACTGTAGTGACTACAGAAACTTGTATTTTATTTTAACACACTTTTGTCCCATCTTTTGAAACTTTTGGAAGTGCTTTAAATTTTAACCTATCTTTTTAACATTGAAAACGCCAAGAAGCGTTTTAAAATAAAACGCACTTGTTTTTGCAGTGTGGGTGATTCCAGCAATATCTATCAATTTCGTCGGCACATTTTGTAATTACCGTGTCTTAAAAATCTTTTGGTTTTACAAGATATAATTTGTCTCATTTACACTATATTATTACAATATATATGTATTTTCAAATCCTTAATTAACAGAATTATCACTTAAAGTAACAGTATACATAAACATGTAATTGGTGATTGCAGAACAACATTAATATTAATAAGTTAATAAGAACAAAATTAATTTATAACAACAATAAAATATAATGTAGTACAACAAGTTTCAAGAAAATTTATAATTTTAAGGGAATATATTTTTATCTAAAAATTATTTCAAAATTATATTTTTAAGAGGGAACAGTCGATTGATCGAACAGATATTACGCACACAATTATTGCGTATTGGTCGATAGCACAAGCATACACCCATAAAAATCATTGTCTTGTACAAAAATTATGAAATTCTTGAAAGCTTCATTCTTGATTCAAGACTGTATCCGTTTTGAAAGTTCTGCGTTTGTTTTACACGCTATAACCTCAAAAAAATTCCGTGAAAACGAAGAATCCACGCTCAAAAAACTTATGTATCGTGACAAATTAACCTTAAATACAAAATCAGTAGTAGATAATTATTTCAATGGTACGTAGTTGATTTATTTTGAAATTTCGAAACAACTTTTTTTAAGACTATAATTTAACTTAAAATTGAAATTTACTCTTCAGCGAAGATCTAATCCGTCTTGACTCAAGACGATTTAAATGTAGAAGTTAAACGTCTTCGGCGAAGAAGTTATTATCTTGCCTAAATAAGACGTATTTCGTCTACAGCCAAGACATTTCGTCTTCCATACAACAGATATTTTTGTGAGTGTATAGTACTTACAACGTAGTCGATTGATTAAAATAGGAATTACGTAAAGATGGATTAATCAACGTTTCAATAGGTCGATGTTGAAATTGCTCAAAGTCAATTACTCTACGTGTTAATTGCTCAATGTATCAATTCATCAACGCGTCAATTACGCAATGTTTTAATTGCTCACCGTATCGATTGGTCAACAACAAATTGCTCAACGTGTCAATTACGCAATGTTTTAATTGCTCACCGTATCGATTGGTCAACGATAGATTGCGCATCGTGACGATTGGTCAACGTGTCGATTGGTCAACTTGACCAATCGTCCGTTGACCAATCGATACGATGAGCAATCACCCAATTCCTAATTGTCACGTTGGGCAAAAGATTATTGTCTCATTGGAACGTTGACCTATCGAACATGAACCAATTGCAACGTTGAACAAACGCAACGTTGAGCAATAGGTCGCTGACTAATTGCACCGTTAACAAATTAATTAAATTAATTAATTGACCAAATATTACGTTGACTAATAGTTTAGTGACCAATCGAATTTTTGCGCAATTGCAACGTTGACGAAAAAATCATTGCGTCATTCTTACGTTGCGCAAAAAAAATTGACCAATTGACACCATGCCTGGATGGAGCATGCTGAGATGAGCAAAACCCACTATTTCCGTTTAAAATCCAATGAATAGTTCCTAAGATAGGAGTGCTCAAAGTCAGCTGTTTTTTTGTTCAGTAAAAATTTTTTAGACTTTAAGGACCATGTCGTCGTCGTCGTCGACGTTACTTTACTTCGTTACGATAACTAAGTTGTTTTATATAAGTATATAACTATAGTAACAACGTCGTTACTATAACTAAGAAAGTTATAAAAACTAGCAAATAATGCAAAATTTAATAAAACTAACAAAAAGAAGGATGTTAACAAAACTAAAAATTTTATTTTAAAGTTATACTGTTGTACTTGGCGTATTTTTATTTCAGCTATTTCGGGAATTTAAATGTACCATACAGCATTTATATTATATTTACATTGCTATTTTACACAATTCTATTTATTTGTTATTAATTTGGATGGTTTTAAGAACAATAAAACCATAAAAAACATATTAACACCAGAAACAGCCGTAACACTACTTTTCGTAAATATTCAAAATGCTATAACTTGGTCAAATTGCAACGAAAAACGTTGATTTTGGGCTTGCTTTTAAGGCATTTTAACGGTCCTTCAGAATATCATTGGATACTTCTAGAAAAATCAGGTTAAATGACTTTTTTGTTCGCTGGAAAAGAAAAAGGAGATTTGTCATCATTTTACAAAAAAATTTGAAAAGCTTATAACTTCTTTACATTTATTCAGAAACAGCTTATATTAGTGATTTTATAGAGCGAATTGAATGACGTTTAATAATTTATAGACATATGTATTATTTGGTGAGTATCAAGGATTTTAAAATGGTCTTTGTTAATAAAGCAGGTGAAATAAAACAATAAAATAAACCAAAATTATTCCAGAACCATTATATCAAAATACTTTATTGCTTTATGTGTACACGAATCAAAAGGACAAATCAAATGAAATTAATCATTCTTACTTTGAATCTTTTACATTTCTTGCCCGCCTTGAAAGACGTTCTTTCAACTAACACTTTTAAACATAAATTAATGAATACACAATGCAAACAATATATCAATCAGTTATTTAAAGTATCATATTTTCATTGAAGTAATAGCTTGTCATCGTCATCAATAGGAAGCGGACATATCTTCTTTATGCTCCGTGTGAAAGTGCCAGTCAAAATCCTCACAGTTACAACTCGAATTCGACCGTCCGGTCCAGGATGTGTTTTAATTACTCTCCCTTTTGGCCATGTCAAGGGGGGAGTGTTGTTTTCAATGAGAAGCACTAATGCTCCTTCTTCAATATCGGACTGCAAGATCATTAGGATCATTTGGTAAAGGGGTCAAGGGGCGTGAGTTCAATACAGCCTCAATGTCACAAAGCAAAGTATAAGTTTCCTCAAATGTCAATACGCGTCCTTGTGTTTCTGTATAAAAATGGCCTTTCATGATTTTTACAGCTGCCTCCCATAACCCTCCAAAATGTGGTGATAAGGGAGGAATGAATGTCCACTTAATCCTTTGTTCTATCAGAAAAGAAGAAATATCCAATGCTTCGTTCTCCAAAAATGCTTGAATTTCCTCCAAAGCATTTGCTGCCCCAACGAAATTTCTGCCGTTGTCCGAAAAAATTTGTCTGCATAATCCTCGACGTGCTGTAAATCGTCCTAAAGCGGCTAAAAAAGCTTCTGTCGTCAATTCAGAAACTAGTTCTAAATGAACGGCTTTTGTATTAAAACAAACAAAAACCGCTATATAGCTCTTCATTACATGAATTCGTCCTCTTCGACGACTTTCTCGAACTGAGATAGGACCAGCATAGTCCACTCCCACGTTAACAAACGGACGATGGGTTGCAGTAATTCTCTCTCTCGGCAAATCTCCCATCATAACTTCAGAAACTCTCGGATTAAAACGAAAGCATTTGACACATTTTCTCACAACCTTGGTTGCTGCTCTTCGACCGTTAATAGGCCAGAATTTAGAACGAATTGCATGCAAGAGTTGTTCGGGGGGACAGTGTTTCAACCGATTGTGTTCATCACGCATAATCGTATATGTGATATGGTGATTTGCTGGTAAAAGGATAGGGTATTTTGCTTCTTCAATCAGCTCAGAGAATCGCAATCGTCCTCCTACTCTCATCAATCCATTATCATCCAAATATGGATTTAGAGATTTTAATGGATCTTTCCTCGATAATTCCCGAGCATTTGTCAAACACTGCAATGCTTGAGCAAATTCTTCCCTTTGCAACCATTTGATAATGTGTACCTCTGAACGTTGAATTTCCTCTGGATCCAACACGTTGGTTTTCCTTTCGTTTTTATTTCTGCAATTGAAGATGAATCTTTGACAGTAAGCAACAACTCTACAAAATTTAGAAAATGATGAAAATCGGTGTATCCAATCTTCAGTTAATGTTACCGACAAAGATATAGATATATTCTTCAATTCCGGTAAATCTGTTGGTATTTCTTCTGAAGTTTCAGAATGTTGACTTCGTTTGGTAAGCCACAGAGGTCCATGCCACCAAAGAGAGTCATTCTGGATATCAACTGCGGTCATTCCTCTTGATGGAAGGTCTGCTGGATTCTCCTTCGACGATACATGACCCCATGGTACATTTTCCGCAACCTCTAGTATTTTGCTGACACGATTTGCCACAAAAGTTTTCAGTAATCGTGGTTCTGTACGAATCCATCCCAAAACAATGGTACTGTCGCTCCAAAGCCTAACTTGATCAACTTTATCTCCTAGCGCGTCTCTCATTTCACGAACCAATTTTGAGACCATAACAGCTGCTTCTAGTTCAAGTCTTGGCAAGGAAATTGTTCTCGTTGGTGCGACCCTTGTCTTTGCAGCGTACAGATCAGATACCCAATTACCATCTCGAGATTTATAAACTGCATAGACACATGCAGCTATTGCTTTTTCAGAAGCATCACTGAAACCAACCAAATCAATTCTGCGTGTCCGATTATCAAGATTGATGTTTCTCGGAATTTCGATGTGGTTCAATTGTTGTAAAGACAAATAATATTCATTCCAAATTGAATTGTACTCTGTTGGTAAACGATCATCCCAATCCAATTTATCTAACCATAAGCATTGCATAAGAAGTTTTCCTTTGATCAAAACTGGACTAAGAAGTCCTAAAGGGTCGCAGACCTGTGCAATGTTCGATGCGATCTCTTTTTGTCTCTGGAATTTGATCTGATATATGGATTTTAAACTGTAGAGAATCTTTCGCGGAATTCCAAAGAAGACCTAAAATTTTGCAATCCTCTTCTCTATCAAGAATCAATAATGAGCTCACTCTATTCTGACTCTTCAGATCATCCAATAAACGTTCGTCGTTTGCTCTCCACTTCCGCAGATTCATCCCAGCTTCCTTGAGTACGTGTTGTAGTTCTAGACGTTGTTGTATCACATTTTCTAATATGTCTCCGACACCTAGATAATCGTCCATGTAAAAATCATCACGTATGGCCTTCGCTGCTAATGGAAATCTCTTTTCACAGAGATTGGCCACTTCAATCAGACATCTCATTGCGTGATATGGAGCAGAAGACGTTCCATACGTTACGGTCTTCAATCGATAGACCTTTATCGGTGTCTCAGGATCCTCTCTCCATAAAACTTGTTGAAATTTTCGATCTTCCGGATGAGCAAGTATCTGTCGAAACATCTTTTCGATATCCGATGTAACAACATATTTATAGCTGCGAAATCTCAGAACTATGTGAAAGAGATCCCTCTGTAAGTTCGGTCCTGTAAGAAGTTAAGAGAAGTGCCACACGATGTCCTCGCGGAAGCATCAAATACTACACGAACATTTGTCGTTTTACTATCGGGACGCACAACCGCTTGATGAGGTATGAAATATGAATCTTTTTTGTCTACATCATGCAGATATCCAATCATTTCCATGTGTCCAGATGTCTCATATTCCCTCATAAATTCAACATAAGCGGTCTTGAGCTTTGGTTGTTTAATAAATCTGCGTTCCAATAGTTCCAATCTTCTGCGAGCCTGCATTTCTGAATCTCCCAAGATAACATCTGGTTTTGTGGGCAATCGGACAACAAATCTACCTGTCTCATCTCTCGTAACACTTTCCATAAATTGTTTTTCACATCGTTCGTATAGTAATTACTTTTTGGAATATCTTCTTGTTTCCAAAATCTTTCTAACTGTTGTGAAAGTTGTTCATTCGTACATTTAAGACATGTAGTATTTTCCTCATCTTGACTTCGAATTTCACCTCCCAGGATCCATCCCAGTCTAGTATTCTGTAAAGCTGGTTGACCTTCGATGGTGTTCCTTGGTTGTCCAAGCACAATTTTCCAATAAATTGCAGCACCTAATAACATATCAATATCTCCCGGTTGATTGAAATTCGGATCTGCTAAATGAAAATCTTTCGGAATAATAACATCTCTAGGATTAACTTGTTTTTGTGGTAATCGTTCAGTTATAAAAGGTAATATCAAAAATTTTCCACGGACTTCAAATTGTCCATTTGTCGACACAAGATGTACTTCCACCATTTTCTTCGGTTTAACTCTAGAACGATCAACTCCAGAAATTCGGGAGCATTTGTCAATGCCTTTCAAACAGAGCTTTTTGAATAGGCTTTCTGTAATCAAGTTAGATTGCGAACCAGAGTCTAACAATACTCGACATGTCTTCATTTGTCCACGAAAATCTTTAACTTGTACCAGTGCTGTCGATAGAAGTACTTGTGTCATTACTTTCCTGGAGGTATTCACAGTAGTTGCTGTAACTCTCGATTCCACAGTATTTTTTGTATTTGATATTCCACCATTTTCCTTCATATAGTCATCTAAATGTAATATCGTATTGAGTAATCTATTACATTTCTTACATCTGTATGACGATTTGCAAAACTTTGCAACATGTCCCTTTTTCAAACAGTATAAACAATATCCTTTTTCCATAAGATTTTTCTTTCTCTCGTCTACAGATAATTTAAGCAAAGTATCACAGGTAACAATGAAATGTTCACCATTACACAATGCACAACTCAATTGAGTCGTGGTCATAATAATCTTACTTTGTCTCGGATCCTTTGGTTTTGTCTTTGTGCTTATATTATTCTTATTTTTGTTCTGAGTCAGCATCATATACGATTGAGATCGCTCCGTCAAAAAATGTAAAAATACTTCGAGAGTAGGCATGTTTTCTGGTGTACTATCTTTAATCTTCTCTTGCCAATCTCGTTGTTCCGCAAAATCTAATTTCTTTCTCACTAAATGAATAATCAAAGTATCCCAGTGTTCGACAGGTTGTTTCATAGTCTTTAATGATGAAATATGTGTTTGAATGTGCCAATGGAGTCTCCTCAATGACTCAGACTTGTCATCTTTCGAAACCAATGGAAACTTAAACAGTTCTTCCAAATGAGTTTCTGTAATCATCATCTGATTGTCATATGTCTTCAAAAGTAAGTTCCAAGCACTTGTATAATTTTCTTCAGAAATGGTGAATCCTTCAATTACCTTTCGAGCCTCATCTTTCAAAATACCTATAAGATATTGATATTTTTGAACATTTGTCAATTGTTCATCTTTATGTATTGTCGACTCGAACATATTCTTGAAGAAAATCCATTTAGTATAATCCCCATCAAATTCTGGTAACTTGATTTCCGGTAACTTTTGTATCCTACTAATATGACCTGGTTCTTCTTGTTGATGAACAGCTCTTCCTCCATTCGCTGTTATTTCTGCAATCACGTTTCTCTGGACATCTTCTGCCTCATCAATAACTACCTGTAATTTAGTTACTAAACCATAATAAACTTTTTCAAACAATATTCGTTCGCCATCATCTTTACCTTACTCTTCTATGAATTCTCTTTCCTCTGTTATTTCTATATCTTCTATTGAACTTTGAATTGATTCAAATTCATCCCACAGTTGTTCACATTTCCTCATTTTTACTTTTGCTTCCGACTTTGATACTTCTGCATCTAAACTATTTCTTACACTTGTCAGCTGACCTTTTACTCTAGCCCGCTTTTGTTTAAGCTTCACTAATTGTGACATATCGAGATTACAATTTGCTCAAATTTGCTAAATAAGTTGACAAATTTAAGACTATGTATTAACTCACACGTGTCAAAAAATGAGGAAATAAATGGTATCAGGATAAATAAAGGGAACGAAATTGCTTATCAATTTCTCTGATCTGCGACTCACTAACCTGATTCAACCGAAGTCCCACGTGGCGAAGACTCTCGGATGTCCACTGCCTCGTCTAGTCGAATACAACCTCCTTGCCCTCAGATACCTACGCGAGCTACTCGGTCCACCCGCGCTAGTAAACCGAAGGCTCGTCAGTTATACTCAACGGTTTCCAGTTTGCAGATATCTTCTGATAATTTTGGCAAGAAAATTAATCCAGATTTCTCCAAATCAATGGTCCACAGATTCACGATGTTCGTCCAGTCTTTTCCAATAGATATCACAATCGTGATATATCCGTTTTCCGGAGCATACTTTGCTCGTTTTTTCAAAATAATAGCCGTTAATTTTACCTCATTAATTCGTGTACAACTTTATTTATTTCTCAGTTCTCGAGAGTCGAGCTGTTGGGCGCCAATGTTAATAAAGCAGGTGAAATAAAACAATAAAATAAACCAAAATTATTCCAGAACCATTATATCAAAATACTTTATTGCTTTATGTGTACACTAATCAAAAGGACAAATCAAACTGAAACTTTTCTATCAAAACGCTTCCTACAAACCAAAACAAATATAATCTAGCGGTTTAATTTCTAAATCAAATGAAATTAATCATTCTTACTTTGAATCTTTTACAGTCTTAATGATGAATTTGTTTAAAAATCACGTTTTTCCTGATATAAAACGTGAGTGGGCGCCGGTTAAAAATTTTTTCTAATCATTGTAATGTGCGCGGATACCATTTTCTAGATAAAACAAACACTTTTAGGGGGCGCCCGAACAAAATATTTTTTGTATTTTAAGGACCACCCTACGCTAACATAACGAAACTAAGAAAACTAACAACAACATTAACACCGCAAGTAACCATAAAGCTAATAAAACTAACGAAAATAATAAAAAAATAATAAAATTAAGAAAACTAGTACCAAACTTAAAATCGAAACTATCAAAAAAATAACGAAATTAACGAAACTAACGAAACTAACAAAAAACTAACAAAACTAACGAAAACTAGTACCAAACTTAAAATCGAAACTATCAAAAAAATAACGAAATTAACGAAACTAACGAAACTAACAAAAAACTAACAAAACTAACGAAACTAACAAGACTAATAAAACTATGAAAAGTAGCAAAATTAAAATCGTAATTAACGAAAAACTCATAAAGTAACAAAACTAACACAGAAACTAACAAAAACTAACGAAACTAACCATACTTACGAAAGTAATAAATCTAACGAATCTAACAAAACAAACAAAACAAAACTAAAACCCTATCGAAACTAACGAAACTAACAAAACTAACAAAACTAACTAATTAAACTAAGAAAACCAAACTAAGGAAAATTAAAAAAACTAACAAAATAACAAATCTAATATAAAATTAATAAATCGAACGAATCTAACGAAAGTAACAATCTAACGAAACAAAACTAGCAATCTAACGAAACTAACAAACTAACGAAACTAAAGAAATTAATTGCAAAACTAATGAAACTAAAAAAACTAACAACAAAACTAAAGAATCTAATTGAAACACTAATGAAACTAAAAAAACTAACAACATAATTAACGAAACGAACAAAAAACTAATAAATTTATGAAGACTAAAGATACTAACAAAACTAACGAATCTAACAAAACAAACAACAAACTAACGAAACTAACGAAACAAAAAAATAACGAAGCTAACAATCGAAAATAAAAAAACGTACGAAACTAACAAAACTAACAACAAAAAAGCCAATAAAACTAAAAAAACTAACGAAACTAACCAATCTTATAAAAGAAGATTAAAAAACTAACAAAAAAATAACGAAACTAACGAAACTAACAAAACTAACGAAACTAACAAAACTAACGAAACTAACGAAACTAACAAAACTAAGAATAATAAACTAACGAAACTAACAAAACTAACGAAACTAACAAAACTAACAAAACTAACAAAAC
>JABFPG010000050.1:0-11505 GCA_022817505.1 Dicroscelio sp. ZL-2020 | reverse complement strand
ACCCCCGTTTTTCCGCCTTTTAGATTACCTGCAACTGATTTTTGCGCCTTTTAGATTACCTTGCGACACCCTGGCCCGAAATTGTGATATTTATTTGTGAGAAGTTTGACTTGATTTGTCGCGCATTGTGCTCACAGTTTGGATTCATTTAGTTATTTTTAATTATTCATTTGGGCTGTTCCTTTAGTTAATTGACTTATTTATTTATTCTGTTAAGCTAGTAATCGCGATATTCTATTTTATCTATATTATATTTGGTTTTATTTACAAAACGAAGATGGCCAGCAACAACATTAAATGCTCAAATTGTCAATGTATTGTCTACGAGGACAAAGATAAATTTCTAGACTGTATATGCAAAAAGAGATACCATTCGGACAGAGACTGCGCGAAAATTAGATTGCTTTATTCGCAAGACGGTGATATAGTTGGCTGCACTATCTGTCACGGTAAAAAATTATCCGTACAGGTAAATGTGCCTTTAAATGAACGACCACTAGCGAAGCGTGAAGAAACGTCGTGCTGCGCCTGAGGTGCCTGGGTCAGGGGTTGATGATGCGGCTGAAAGTTATGTTGAGGTATCGCCTGGCGGGTTGCAAGATCCTAGCGCTCCTGCATTTGTAGATAATCAATTGGCCTCAACATCTGCTCTCACACCTGAAGCTTCGGGCACTGAGTACGCTGATCTTCGTGAAATGCTCGCTTCGGTTATCTCGAAAGTTGAGTGCTTACCGGTCTTGAGATCAAAAATCGATTCGCTCGAGGTATGCATGTCTGATCTGCCTGGACTTAGAGGAGACCTGCAAGACGTCAACTCCAAACTTGATAACCTTGTTCTCTTTTGCAACAATAATTCTGCTCGACTAGATGCCCTAGATCTTGATGTTAAACGGCTTGATTCACGCATAGATAAATTAGAATCTAACGCCGCTTCCTCATCGAATGCGTTCTCTAATGATCAACGAGAATAACTTAAACGTGATCTAGAATTTTCAGTAAATAGAACCTCTGAACTGGTCGTGATGGGCTTACCTGAAGATTTGATATCTGCTCCTGAGCAGACAATTTCAAAGGTTGCCGCTCTCATCGGAATCGAATTCCAACGTTGGCAGTTTAGTTTTATACGTGCTTTACCAGCCAAAGAAAATCAAAGCGGGACGATCTTGATTAGATTCATTTCGCCTTACTTCCGCACAACTTGGCTGAAGGCTAAAAAAGATAAAGGCCGTATTAGTTGCCGTGATATTCAGCCAGGTCTAGCAGATACGGTAATCTATATTAATGAGCGCGCCACTAAAGCAGAACGTCAGCGTTTTTATGCAGCGAGGCAATTTGCAAAGCAACAGAATCTTAACGCCTGCTGGATGTCTAATGGAACTATTTTTGTACGTGAAACTGAGCAGAGTTCACGTATAGAATACGATCACTATCGGCAAACTAATGCGTCCCCTCCCTCGGTTAGCGTTGCTCCTGCGTTGAATAGCGCTGCTACAGACAGCACAGCTGCAATCATTCCTTCTTGTTCCGTCCCAGGCAATGTTACTGTCAGCTCAGCTGATGAAAATTGACTACCCCACCAACCATTGCATTCGCGTGTCTCCACTGCAACTGACCATATGTTGCGAGTTGCTCTCGTTAATGCTCAATCCCTACCAAAACACATAGATGAATTCCGTGAATATTTTCGATCGAGAGATTTTCATATTATTGCGGTAACCGAGACGTGGCTGAGCGAACATATATATGATGCTTCTGTATCTCTGGAAAATTACTATGTAATGCGCAATGATCGCCGTAACCGGATTGGTGGCGGTATTGCCGTTTTCATTCACTTATCTGTTACAGCAACTCATATTCTATCGTCCTGCTATGTTCGTCATCATCCCGAGTATCTGATGCTCGAATTGAACGGGCTACATTGTCATCGAATTCTTCTCTGCGTGGTTTATAGACCTCCAAAAATTGGCCATCTCTCAGATATTACAGATTCATTTAGTGATATTTCACACAACTACTCCAATGTGATAATGTTAGGTGACTTTAATGCTGACATGTGCCTAGAAAACCATAATAGTCAAGCTATCAAGGGTTTTATGTCTGCACATGATCTTCATCTGATCCCTTCCAAACCTACCCATCATACTGCCACTTCCTACACATGGCTAGACCTTGTCCTGGTCGACGATCTAGACAAGGTTCAGGATTTTGCTCAATCTGGTGCACCCTTTCTATCAGGACACGAACTGATATCGTTTGAGTACGCGTCTGATTTCCGATTGCCTAGGTCTATCACGTTTCAGTTTCGTGATTTTAAAGGATTTAACTCAGAGAACTTCCTTCACGATCTTACTCAGTACAGCAATACTCACTTATCAGCTGTTAACTCTGACAGTTCCGAATCGATATTATCTGCCTTTAACTCCCATCTTCTGCATACAATGAATCTACACGCCCCTCTCAAAACATTTCGTTCAAAACGTCCACCTGCTCCATGGATCACACATCAAATTAAAGAGGAAATCAGACTACGAAATAGATTGCGTACTAGACTGAGACGCAACCGTAACCCAGTAACGGAGCGGTCTTTTGCTGCTCAGAGGAACAAGGTTCAGGAGATGATACGCGCAAATAAAAACGATTATTACCTTTATAAACTGTCTCATTGTTCATCTCCAGAGGACTACTGGCGTGAACTCCGTAAACTGGGCCTCGTTTCCTCAACCTCCATTCAACCGTTACCTTTTTCCGCACAGAGTTTCAACGAGTATCTAGTCTCGATAGTACCAAATCGCACGAATTTGTATAATTCCACTGGAAATGTTTCGTATCTTCACTCGTCTCGTGATTTGTATCTTGCAAGGTTATACTTCAAGCACATAACAATGGATGACTTTCTGAGTGCCTTCACCAGCTCAAAATCGAAAAGTACCGGAGCAGACCTCATACCTTGGTCATTTCTTGCTGAGTCACTTCCTGTGACAGCATACTTTCTTCTAGATCTTCTTAACCGCTCTTTACAGCAATCCTATTTCCCTTCGAATTGGAAGAAGTCCATAATTGTTCCAATACCAAAGAAGAAAAATCCCTCTGATCTGAGCGATTTTCGCCCTATATCGCTCCTCCCTACCTTATCGAAAGTCCTCGAACGCCTTGTTCACGAACAACTCTCGTCCTACCTGGAAGATGGGAATCTCCTCAGTCCTTACCAGTCAGGCTTTCGGAAGGGATTTAGTACTCATACCTCGCTTGTTAAACTGATCGATGATCTGAAGCTCGGCATGGACAGACAGGAGATCGCTGCTCTTGTGCTTTTCGATTTTAGCAAGGCCTTTGATAGAGTCGATCACGAGCTTCTTCTAGAGAAATTGAAATTGCTTGGTCTTTCTAATTCAGCCTTGATATGGTTCTCTTCCTATCTTTCTGGAAGGCAGCAAGCTGTGCGAGATACCAATGGATCTCTTTCCGACTGGTTAGACACGTGTACTGGTGTTCCGCAGGGATCCGTTCTTGGCCCCTTACTCTTTTCAATTTTCATTAACGATCTGCCGCTGGTTATACGCTACATGTCATTCCTACTTTATGCTGATGACCTGCAAGCATATATAACCTGTAAACCAGCTGATCTTAGACAAACTTTATTGAGAGTACAGGAAGACACCTTGTCTATCTGTCAATGGGCCGAAGATAATCGTCTCGATCTGAATATAGCAAAGACTAAGCTCCTGGTTATAGGTACGTCACGTCATTTGAGCATTATTGATTTTGATACACTGCATAGGGTAAACGTTGGCAATGCCTCTATACCACTGGTGACATCCGCGAAAAATCTTGGGGTCATATTCGATCCAACCTTGAGCTGGGCCGATAATGTCTCCAGTATTAGTGGCAAAATTTTTTCATCTCTAAGACGATTCCGTATGTGTGGAGACTCATTGTCTCTAACTGTACGTAAGCGTCTTGTGTCTGGTATCATATTACCTTATATCGACTACTGCTGTCTCGCTATGCTAGGTGTTTCTCAAAGTCGCGATCTTATTTTACATAGAGCGCTCAATGCTTGTATCCGATTCATCTTCAGAGTGAGGAAACGCGATCACATATCTCCACGCTACATTGAATTAGGTTGGCTGACGGTAGGTAAACGACGCCTTTACTTTTTGGGCTGCATGCTGTACCAGCTTTTAATGACAAAAACACCCTCCTATTTATCGGAGAAACTTCTCGATTATGTCCCATCGCATGAATACGGTTTACGCAGGAGTATGCCTGCTCTTAGAGTTCCACGTGCACGCTTGGAATTATTTCGCAACTCTTTTTCCTGCGTGGCGCCGCGTTTCTGGAATGCTCTCCCGGTGGATGTTGTGTCGGCGGCTACTCTGGGTTCATTCAAATCGAGACTGAAAGTGTACCTACTGCAGAATGATGTTGAAATGTGAACAATGATGATTTCTGATTACCTTCTCTTTCTTTGCGCTGTATCTTTGGTATTGAGCATGGCACGAACGTCGAGTACCTTGAGTGTTCTACTGTGGTTTCTGATAATGATAATTATGATTATGATTATGATTATATATAACCTACAGCGAATATAACTGCAACAACGCTTCTTGCATCTAGTCATTATAATGTGATATATGTTTGTTCCGGGCAATTGTAAAAATTGTGAAAATTGTGAAAAATGTAAATTTGCTGCACTGCAAATCTTATAGTGCTTATTATTATTTTTTGTAAAAATTTTTTAATTATTCCAATGTTCTCTATCTTGTCTCGTTATGTATATATTTTTTATGTCGTAATTTGTATATGTATTTTGTATCAAATAGTAGTCCATTACGGGTATACCCCAGGACCGAAATAAACGAATAATCAATCAATCAATCAATCAATCAATCAATCAATCAAACGAAAAATTGCAATTTTGTTTTAGATCGATTGTTTTATCTTAAATTTTCGAATCTTTTAGTTGAAACGATAGTTTTTCTATAACATTAATACTGAAATATTTCATTGATAAATTGTTTCTAATCATAAACTTTCGACCCACTGCAATTTTTACAGAATCAACTAATTTCAAGTATAACAAATGACCATTTTCAACTGATTATGACGGATTTTTGTTGTTGAATTATTTGCAGCTTCTACAAGTGGTCACCAAAAACTCGATGACTTAAAAAACTCGTGTAATTAAAGAATACTCTAGAGACAAGTGGGATGACTCATATGAAGAATCAGTACAAAACTCCATCAATTCGTTCACAATTGTATTGAGTAAATTATGGGTGAAAAATCACAGTTCTATTAAACAATTTCTGAACAACAATGCATCGTGGTTGTTTCAGCAGCTTATTCTACCCTCAAGTCGTAAACGTAAAGAACCATCAACTGCAGGAAGACCAGAGACACCATTCGAGGAGTGTTCAGAAAGATCTAAAAGAAGGAAAATCGCTCCTTTAGTAAACTCTGTCACATCTGCAGAACTTATTTTTGCAGTGAAACACAACCTACATGTATCTGGACACCGCACAGCTTCCAAGTTTATTGCAAAAGTTGTGCAAGAGCCTGAAAGAGCACAGGTAATGAGAACATCGATTGCTGAATCTGAAAAAAGTAAGCCGATACCACTCACACCAGAAGAAGGACTCGCATATTTATTAGACACTGATTCGACAAAGGACCAATATATGGTTACAAGATTGACGTCCAAAAAACATAATGCTGACATTTATCCGCCTTATGAAGTTATTTTGAGTGCAAAGAAAAAGTGTTATCCTAAGGATATCGAAGTAACTGAGAACCACGCTGCGGTACCTCTACAAGATTTACTTGATCACACTGCGCAACGATTGATTGAATATGTGGACGCGGAATTCGTCGATGGATCTGTGCTCGAATTGATCTACAAATGGGGATGCGATGGTAGCAGTGGCCACTCCATGTATCGACAAGCATCTGAAAATGTGGGGAATGACTGCAATCTCTTTCTAATTTCACTTGTGCCGCTGAAATTAGCAGCCACTGATAATGATGACTCGATACTATGGACAAATCCTCGTGCATCTTCAACAAGATTTTGTCGCCCAATCAAGTTCCTGTTCGAAAAAGAGACGAAGGAAGTAACACAACGAGAAGTGAATTTAATTAATCAAGAGATCGGAGACTTGATTCCAACTACCATTCATCTCGATAAGAAACGGCTACAAGTTAAACACACGTTAATATTCTCTATGATTGATGAAAAAGTAGATATCTTTTTGTTGACTACTTAGAAGTGAAAAAAGATATAAAGTTTATACAGTTTTTAATGTGAATAATATATTTTTCAGGTGTGCAATTCTGTTACCGATACATCATCTCAAAGATGTTACATCTGCAATTCTACACCAAAAACTATGAATGATATCCAGAAATGGTCCAACTTTAATGCAGATCCAGCAAATGTCAAGTTTGGTTTGTCAACCCTTCATACTATTAGATTAGATTCTAAAAAATGGCAGGTAAAGATTAACAACAACAAGGAGAGAAAGAAAGCCATTGCCGAACTCAACAACCGTTTCCGTCAACTCCGTGTTTCTTGAGTTTTATTTATTATCTGGAATACGTGAAAGTCTTTATAAACATCTGGATTTGAGAGCCGATTTGAGTCTGCGTTATTTTAAACAATCATTGATTATTGATACGGTCTAATATTTGGATTTGGAGCCGCTGATTGTTGCTGTTGGAACCCTAACCTCAACACTTTATGCACGCGCTATTTTGATAACAGGAGAAAGTTGGTTCGCTACTTTCTCCTTGTCAGTAAGTTTTCGTCTCCTAGGCCGTCCCATGTCTATTCGATGTTAAATCAAAATTTAGTTGAGAAAAACATCTGAACGTCAAATTAAGTCGACGTTCCAGCTCCTACACACACATTTTGTCATCATTTTGTTGTCTCCGATCCTGTGGCCGTCTTGCTGTAATCTATTCATATTGACTACTCATCGTCTGTCGTACATCGTCATTATCAAGAGCTATTTTCTGCCTCCTTGTTAATGTTTGCAGATCTCTTAAACAATTTATTGGGAACGGGGCCCCTATAGCTCCTGCTACGGTATTGAACCAGAATCTCAATCACGAGTACGATCGATGGAATAGGGCACCTGTCCCTATTGAGCCGTCAGTGTATGCAATACTGCCAACCTTGCTTCAACATCTATGCTACTCTGAACGGAGTATTCATCGTACGGGACTCTACGATTCTGAACGCAACCAACGTGCTAGCGCAGCTTGTGGACGTGTCATCGGTACTGCATTCGGATCTCCACGTTTCACCAACCTAGCCTGCAGGGAAATCCACATCGAGGACTTTTTACAGCTTAATCGATCATGTCGGATACTGATAATTGTTGTTTTTTTTGCAATTCCGACATCACTTCTGGAAAAAAAAGAATCTGCACTTTATGTAATGCCTCATACCATTTTAAATGCGCTAAAAAATTCTCTATATTACCCAACGGCGGTTTCTCTTTTTGCTGCGATGTCAATAAATCTCGTAGATCAGCTGATTTTTCTCCCCGACCTCCTTCGAGAAATGATTATCTCACTAGAGATGATTTAAAACTAGCTGTTAGTGATCTACTGTTACAATTTTCTTCCATGCTTGACAATTCAGTGGCAGAGATCAAACTGCAATTTTCTTCCTTAGAAACGAAATTAACTCATCTTGAATCCAGACTTGATGCGCTTGAGAAAAAACCTGTTGAACCGGAACTTACAGAACCAGCTACGCAAAAATTATTTAAAGAATTTGAAGACCGTCTTAATCGTGCTTCCAACATGATTATTTTAAATATACCGGAGAATGACGATTCATCTGCCGATTTAGAATTTTTTAACTCCCTTATTTCGAACCTAGAGTCTTGTCCACCCGCTCTATCTGCGATACGATTAGGTGATCGAAAACCTGATAAACCGCGACCATTAAAACTTCATTTTAATTCTAGATCTGATGTTTCCGTCTTAATTAAAAACAGACAATTCTTTACTTCGCGTAACTTCGTGCTTAAATCCGATCAAACCTTGGAACAGAGAAAATACCTCACCTCTTTACGCGAGGAATTGAACCATCGGATTGATTCTGGAGAATCTAATCTCACAATTCGTTACATAAAATCTACTCCAACCATTGTTGAGAAGGATAAAAAAAACGCGTAAATAGGGTATACTCGTCTGTTACCAAGAATGACGTTCCTCTGTCTGTTTTTTATCAAAACGTTCGTGGTCTTCGATCAAAGTTAAATCTTTTACGTCACTTTATTATATCTTCGTCTGTCGACATTTTGATTCTAGTCGAAACTTGGTTAAATAATTCAATTGCTGATTCTGAATTAGGTCTCCAAGAGTATTCAATCTTCCGATCTGATAGACTTGGGGGTAGAGGTGGAGGCATATTAATTGCCCTACATAAACGATTTTCTTGTAAACAACTATCCTTGCCAGCTTCGTCAATACAACAACTAGCCATTGAATGCTTTATTGGTGGTAAATCATTAATTATAGGTGCTATCTATATTCCTCCTGCCTCTTCTCCTACTATCTATCAATCAGTCGTTGACTGTTTTGATCCTATTTTTTTAACTTATCCTGACTCCGATATTTTATTTACTGGTGACTTTAATCTCCCACATATCTCATGGGATTATAACGAGAACGCACTGTACTATTCATGCGATGTTAACACCTCAAACTCAACAAACTTATCTGCGAATATAATATCTGACTTCGCTAATTACTATTGTATGAATCAACACAATTTTATACCAAATCACAATGGTTATTCTTTAGATTTAATTTTTTCAACATTCAACTTTATTGATGTTTCTCGGGATACTGTTGATGTCTTACCAATTGATGCTCACCATCCACCCTTGTCTTTCTCTGTACCTATCAATTTTAATCATGCTTCCTCACCATCAACATCTTATTATTATGACTTTAACGCTGCGCCTTATGATCTCATAGTATCTGCATTGAATTCTTTCAATTGGGATGAACTCTTTGCTGATAACAATCTGGACTTTTGTATCTCTGTATTTTACGATATTTTATATAGGATAATTGATGCCTATGTACCTTTAAAGTCCCGTAAACTAGATTATTTTCCTGTCTGGTTCGACAATTCAATCAAAGGAATGATTTTCGAGAAGAAGAAAGCTCATTTTTTGTATAAAAAATTCTCTTCACCCATCTATTATACTCAATTTACAGAGCTTCGTTCTAAAGTTAAACTCTACTCACAACAACTCTATTCCAACTTTATTTCGAAAACTGAATCTTCCATCAGAAATAATTCCAAAAAATTTTTCAACTATGTCAATTCTACACGAAGAAATAATCATATTCCAGATTCTTTAGTTTATAATGATATTTCGGTATACAACCCTTTTGATATTGCCGCCTTATTCAGTGTTTATTTCAAATCTGTGTTTGTTCCTGACTCGCAATGCATGATTGGGCGTGATTTGAATGAGACTTTTAGCGTTTCTAGTCTACATATTGAACTTGGTGAAATTTTTGAATATTTGTCTAAATTGAATATTAACTCTGGTCCAGGTTTAGACAATATTCCGAATACATTCTTGAAATTTTCCAAATTTGGTCTTTCCCGACCTCTCTTCCTTCTTTTCGACAAATCCTTATCATCCGGAATTTTCCCGGACGCTTGGAAAACCAGTCGAGTTAGACCAATTTTTAAGTCTGGTGATAACCGTAATATCCAAAATTACAGACCTATTGCCTTGCTAAACGCCATGCCTAAGCTGTTTGAGAATATCATTACATCGAAACTTTCGTTCATTTTTAAAAATGCTTTCGTAGAAAATCAACATGGTTTTATTCAGAACAAATCAACCATAACCAATCTTGCTACTTTCAACGATTACCTTTTCTCGAACCTCGATAAATCTAAGCAGATTGATGTAGTATATACCGATTTCGCGAAAGCTTTTGATCGCGTTTCTCATTCTGTTCTTATTCAGAAACTCTTGAATTTTGGTATTTCTGGGACGCTACATAGCTGGTTGGCATCATATCTGACCAACAGAAGATATACTGTTTATATCTTAAACTGTGCTTCCCCTGAATATTTCGGAACTTCTGGCGTACCGCAAGGCTCCCACCTAGGTCCTTTTCTTTTCAACATTTTCATCAATGACTTACCTAACTCTATTCACTTCTGTCACACTTTATTCTATGCGGATGATGTTAAATTGTTTCACACAATTAGTAACCACGACGATTCATTACATGTCCAACTTGATCTCGACAATCTTTACCATTGGTGTTGTTTGAACAACCTCTCCCTCAACGTTCCAAAGTGCAGAGTCATTCACTTTTCGAGAAAACGTTCGACACTACCTTTTGCTTATAATATCGATGGCAACTGTATTGAGGTTGGTTCTGACATTCAGGACTTAGGTGTGATGTACTCCTCGAAAGGATACTTTCGTTCACATATTTCCAATATAGTGGGTAAGGCTTTCAGAATCCTTGGATTTATCAATAGAAATAGTTGTGATTTTAAACGTCCCGAAACGTATAAAACCTTATACTTGTCTCTAGTGAGACCTATTTTAGAATATGCCTCTGTGATTTGGTCTCCTTATACCCTCTCCGATACCAAGTCCATCGAATCAGTCCAACACAGATTTCTTCGAAATTTTATGTTTAAATCATTTAAGCCAATGCTTGTAACGGATCATGATTATACTTACGCACTTCAATACGCCAACTTGTTACCACTGTCCGATCGGAGGACTTCTTTCGATTTATTATTTCTTTTTCGGTTGATTAACTGTTCTATCGAGTCATCGTACTTAGTCTCCGAGATCAAATTATTCGTACCACCGTGCTCCACTAGAAGACCTCTATTGTTTGCCACGGATTTCTATCGTACGAATTGTGTTAATTCAAATACCATCCAAAGAATTCTCCGCACTGGTAACAAGTTTGCGGACAAGTTGAATTTTTTTGATACAAGCGTTGATAAATTTAAGAAAATTGTATATAATTTGGACCTATCCTGAGGAGTCACTATCTTTTTATTCTTTTTTTTCTACTATCTTTTCCTTTATAATTTCATTTCTACGCATTAACTATTATATTCAACGGTTTTATCTTTTAATTGTACATATTTGCTTTAATCTTATATTTTTTCATTGTAAATTTTGGCTTTCTCGCTTTTGATACTTTTTCTTGTGTAAAGGGGTATACCCGTTTAAGTATAAATAAATAAATAAATAAATAAATAAATAAATTATCTCGAAAACATGGTTTGAAAGTCGGTGACAGCGATTTCTCGAGATCTATTTACTCGATTCAGTTAATTTTTGTTCCACAAAACACAGAATTGATTTTTCTAGTCCTTAATCCTTCATTTTTTGCCTCCGATTAAAATTCTATTTTTCCGAGCCGATCAAAGTGTGTTTTTTAGGCTGAGAAACAACTACCTTGAATTTGCAAGTCCGCCAT
>JABFPG010000049.1:0-11530 GCA_022817505.1 Dicroscelio sp. ZL-2020 | reverse complement strand
GGCATTATCGTCCCAAACGATGTGGGTTCCCATGATGCGTCCCTTTCAGTTAATAAAAAAGTTTCGTTTAAATTATATTTTTTATATGATTCTGTAAGAATGATATTTGTTCCCCAATATTCTCTAATGTAATTAAACGACGTGTTTGATTACATCATTATAAACATTAATAAAGAAATATTGAGACGAGACGCGTTTTACTATACATTTTTTACCCACAAATGAAATATATGTCAAAAAATTGTAATAATTACAGTAAAAATTATTTTAAAAATAAACAAAATTTTGTAATACTTAAATAATTTTATTGTGAATTAAATACAATTGTCATTTATTACATGATTTGTACAAAATCGCCAAAATTATGATCAATTTTTTGTCTGTAATAAAAATACAAATATTAATTTTAATAAAATTATATATTCAATGAATTTATTATAATTACTTATGTGATATGTAAAAGTCTAAATTAGAATAATTACGTCAATATTGGCAGTATAAATTCAACTTTCTCGGGCAACATGATGGCCACCGGAGTGGATATCTCAAGATTGGTCATCTGATTGGATAAAATGTACCAAATAGACACCGTAATGCTGCTCGCGAAAGCTAAATTATATTCCCAATACGATTATTATCTTATACATTTCCAACTACAAGAAACTACGAAAGAATCTACGCAGGATTATAGTCGTTTCCTACGTAATAAAATATCCCAGGAATATATCCAAAATTTCATATGCCTAACCAAAAAATTAAAATATTAATAAAATAGTATTATAGAATATTATTATGCATTATAAATAATTAAATTCAAAATAGAGTTCAAATTTGAATATCATTTTATTTGATATAATTAATTATAATTTTGTATTAATATATTACTTTTTTATTATCTTATATATACAATATATTTCTACGTAGGAAAAGCCATAATCCTATGTACACTGTAAAAAAGGAAGTTTAATTTCAAACCATGTTTTCGAGTAGATCTACTGTAATTTTCAAGCCTGAATGTAAAATTGCATTAGATGTGCTATAATTTTAAAGTTTACATTTAAAATCAGAGTAATCTACTCGAATTTTAAAGTGTAACTTTGAATTTAGTGTATTGTCGAAAGATAGTCAGTTTAAATTTCGAGTTGTATTTGAAAATCGTATTCGCGCTTGAATAAGAAGCAGTGTGTAACAGGTTAGGTTACGACAGGTTAGGTCCACGCTCTCACGCAAACTGGTGTGCCTGTAGAAAAAAAGGTCGCCTTTCTGATTGTACGAAAGAAATTATCAAGTAAGAAATGTTTGTCATCTATTTTTATAAAGAAAAACAAAGATTAGGGTTATTTATCTACATTATTAAATCAAATGGTAAACGTGAAATTAAAATTTAACGCCTCAAAATAGGTAAATTATTCATAGTCTCAATCTAACCTCAAATGTCTTTTTGTAAACAAAGATAATGCGCAGGTTAAGGAGAATGGAACGTTGACAAGGACAGAATATTATACGTATGCGAAATTAATTGTTATTAAAAACATATTTAATTAATTGTAAATTAATATGCTTTTCATGTAAAACAGAAGATGAGAATTATAAGTTCGTAATATTAATATTCATATCTGCTATATTAGATAGTTATAAATAATTAGAAAAGTGTCTTATTTTAAACAGTTTTTTATAAGAATTTTGTTTAAAACACAATAATGTATAAAAACTGTAATAGAAACCTGTTCTTCATTTTATTTATACTCAATTCACCAGAACTTTTGTTTTAAAAGATTTTTAAGTCAATAATAAAGCTATTTATTATTTTAATTGCCAATAAATCAGATTTGTATTTAAACAAGAAATATATTTATTATTTTTACATGGTGAATCGTTTACAAATAAAATAAAGAACAAGATTCTATTATAGTTTTTACATTTGATCGTGTATTAAACAAAATTCTTACTAAAACTGTTTTAATAAGGCACTTTTTTAATTGTTTATAACTATCTAATGAAGTGAATTTTAATATTAATATTAGGAATTTATAATTCTCAATTTCTCTTTTACAGGAAAGGCATATTAATTTACAATTCATTAAATATGTTTTGTATTAATAATTCATTTAGCATACGTATAATATTCTACCCTTGTCAACGTTCCAACCTCCTTAATTATTTTTATACATAGATTTAGATAGGTGTTTTGCAATTTATGAAATAAAAATTGATACTAGTAGTAACAAGAAATTTTTTATGTAATTTGTTCTATTTTTGTCGTTTTTTTATGTACAAACATAAAATTAGGAATATAGTGTTTTCAGCAATTATTTAAATTAATCAATTTTTCAGGTGATTTGAAAAGATTTTTGTCAATCAGGCTGAACTACTGTCATCATCTTTTGGACGTGGAAAAGGAATTTTAAATTACGAGTAAAAGCTTTAATTCGCTATTGTTTAATCAAAAATTGTTTTAAAAAATGTTTGGTTGCGCTTACGATAATTGTCAATATAAAACAACGAGACAATCAGATTTTCATTCTCACGTGTACATTCACATTGAAAAAGGCGAATTTATGAAGTGTCCGTATGATTTCGAATGCAGAGAAATTGTAATTTTTGCGAATGTCAATACGTTAAAAAATCATATCTTTCGAAAGCACAAAGATTTAGTTCAAAACCATGAGCAGTTCGTTATCAACGATGACGAGCAAAATAGTTTACCATTGCTAGCTCCTGTTCCTCGGAGCTCAGATAAAGTAACAATTGAAAATGATCCTCAAGGCGATCTCGAACAAAAAAGTTTATTCGAATTCTCGAAGCTTTATGCACTTCTAAAATCGAAACATTTTTTGACTGAGAAGGCGTTGCAAATTTTGCTAGATGCCCTTTGCGAACTCAACATTTTAAATACAGAGTATTTATTATCGAAATTTGACGAATCTCAAAGAAACCAAATTCGATTAATCTTAAATCAAAATCTATTTGATAAAGCTCACAATAAGCGTACCGGACCTTTAAGAAGCGCCCATTGTAGAATGAATTTTTACAAAGAAAACTTTGATTATATTGCCCCTGTTGAAACTAAATTAATAGATGAAAAAAATCAATCAACTTGTTATTATGTTCCAATTTTACTAACTTTAGAAGCATTATTAAACGATAGTAATGTTTTAGCTCAATGCTTGTAAGACGCTGATTTACACGACGGAAAGACTTTTTCCAATTTGAACACTGGGAAACGATCACACGAGCTTCACGTAGTTTTTGGAGATCAAAAAATTTTGAAAATTGTTTTGTACCGAGATGGGGTTGAAATTTGCAATCCCCTCGGATCTTCTCGCCTGAAGCACAAAATTGTGGCGGTTTATATGTCGGTCGCTAATATTAATCCCTGGTACTACACAAAACCGGATAACATTCATTTAGTTGCTATCGCTTTTAATCGTGATGTAAAAAAATTCGGATTCCGTAAAATATTAGAGCCATTCATAAGGGACATGAAAATATTAGAAACAAAAGGTTTAAATATTAAGGGATGTGTATTCAAAGGTACATTGCTTGATTGTATTGGTGATAACTTGGGTAGTCACGAAATAGGAGGTTTTATCGAGTCATTTCAGACATGTAATTACTTTTGTCGAGTCTGTTACATGCACGATTTTAATAACGATCCGTTTAAAATTTGTAAAAAAAGAAGCATTGCGAATTATTATGACGGCGTTCAAAAGGCGAAAGGGCAAGTACACTTTAATGGGGTAAAACAGGATTCTGCGTTAAATGAATTGCAACTCTTCCATGTCGTCGATTCAGGTCTTCCCCCTTGCATTGCTCACGACTTATTTGAAGGAGTTGTGCAGTATGATGTCCAATTGGTTCTAAAAAAACTTGTGCTCAAGAAACTTATTCCATCGTTCGAGGATTTGACTGAAAAATTAAAGAATTTTTCATTTATAAATCACGAGAAAATCAACATGCCAACTTTGAAGCGCACAGACGAAAAATTGAAAGGCAACGCGTCGGAAAATATGTGGATTTTGATTATCTTGCCTTTCATTTTGATGCAGTACATGGCTTGCAAATCTGCAAAAGTTATTGTTGATCACGAACTGCTCGAGATGATTTTTTTATTGCGAAAATTATCTTGCATTGTTATGGGTTTTAAAATTTCGATCGGACAGGCTGCGGTCTTAAAAACCTTGATCAACGATTATCTCCACTTAAGACAACGTAAATTTCGTGATACTCCTCTGAAAGCTAAACATCATTTTTTGCAACATTTTTTTTACTGGATAAAAAAATGCGGATCGTTGCGATATTCATGGACTCTCAGATATGAAAGCAAACATCGATATTTTAAAAATATAGTTCGTCACACCTTGAACTTCAAAAATGTTTTGAAGACGCTTGCAGAACTTTCGCAATTATCATCAGCTATCAATGGTTCGTACACAGATCAGAAGATCGATTCAGTTGCTTCAAAAAATTATGAAATTCTCGATGCAATTAAACATTCATCTGAGTTGTTGGTCATGAAAATTAATAAAGTGAACTTAAATGATTTTAAGTATCTAGCAAAAAGAGTTACTTTCAGAGGAATCACGTATAAATATAAAATGGCTCTTTGCTATTTGGTCGACGAAGATGGATTTTATAATCTCTGTATTATTAAAAACATCGTTTTCAATACGAAATTCGACGATTTGATTTTTGTAGGATCATCTTGCAAAATTTATTACAACGAGATGACAGGCTTATACCAGAAATATTGTCATTCCGATCAATTGATTGTCGTACCTTTCACATCTATTTTGAGCCCCGAATCTGTTTTACAATGGAATGGGCAAGAACAAACTTATTTCTGTTTTAAGTCTGCACCGTACGAAACTTTGTAAAATATATACATGTAATTTAAATATCGTCCTAAAATTAAGATAGTTTTTAATTAGTTTAGTTTTAATGCATTTTTTCCGGTTCTAACATTATGTTTTTCAAAGTTTGGAAAGTTAATCGAAAAGACAAAGCCTTTGTAATGATTGACGAAAAATCTGTGAAAGATGTGCTACAGACATTAATACAAGAAGGTTAGTTTGATAAAAAGTAATCATTAATGAACATTTTATTCAGTACTAAAATAATATAATAAACAAAATTATGTTGTAGCTTCCAAAAAACTAGACATCGAGGGGCATACTCTCGTTTTGGAAGAAGATGGCACGCCAATTGATTGTTATGATGTACTTATGTTTGTTCGTGACAAAATTCTTCTTCTGTTATCGAGGACTGAAGTATGGGTCGCAGTATCTGAACAACTGCTAAGCGCGCAGGACTCTTCGGTGGACAGGATCGACGCGACAAGGGCAGAGCAAGAGTCTTCATTTGAGTCTTCGAGTAAACGAGAGCTCGTCACCGTGAATGTTGTAACGCAATATGAGATTGTGTGGGAGGACTTTCAGATTCCCTGGGAAATGTTGGCGCCATCTATGCTTGTGTCATTTTAATCTGGAAATAAAACGTCGCAAAAATATAAGCAGCTGATCCATTTAGTTATTGATATGGCACTCGAAGTTTCGAAGAAAATCCCTCTGTCCGCACTTAAAACGATCAGCTCCAAAATGGTGGCAAAATATCCTAAAGCGTTCCAGGATAAAGACGACGATGGAAGAGTAATTGGTAACGGTGCGCACACCGTTTTCGAGCGATTGAAGTCGCGGTATTTTTACTTAATGCCGAGCAAAAGATGTTCGCTTTCGACTAGTGATGCTAGTCCTTCATCGAAGAAGTCAAAAAAACCTGCTACGGAAGCCGAAGCTTACCCAAAAGAAAATGACGACCCTGCTAATAATACGGCACCAAACGACCAACAGCGATTGAATGAGTACACGCTGAAAAAAGTCGACGACGAATTTTATAGTTTGTTAAAACTTTGTTACAAACACATCAGCACGTTTCTCAATCAAACAAAAACACCGTCCCTTACCACTGTGAAAGAAAATTGGCCCGTGATGTTCAAATCTGAAACGATTAAATGGTACTTTCAGGAGCAAAATGGAACGGACATCAACCTTTTCGGAAAAATGCTTTCGGAGAAAGCCAAAAAGATTCTCGCCGCTTTGTATAACAAGAAAAACCCCTTCATGGCTGTAGTCACAAAAAACCAGCCTGAAAGCCTCAACGCATTAGAACAAGTTTCGGTTCACTTTAACGAAGATTTTCGTAATTTTTTTGAACCAATCTGTAATGTAAGTCTCAATTTTTTACTTAGATTTTGACGTCTGCTATGTATGTATTCTATAGAACTCATATTTTTCAGGAACAAAATTCTCCGGAGAGAAATATTGGACCCACGGCTGGATCGAAAGTTCGAAGGATTGAAAATTATCCGTATGTACGCGAAGTCATCACTCCTAACGGCCAGTGCGCGTTTAAAATTATGTTTGGAGAAGGAGAAGTTGCGACGCGAACGGAACTTATCGAAGCCATTGAAGACACTTTTGCATTATATTTTATTTTCAAATTAAAATATCCGACGAAAATTGCAGGAACACTAGAATTCGTGCAAATCTACTTCTTGAAAATCAACACTGCGTATAACAAATCAGCTAAATCAAGGCCTGTCAAAAATTTGATAAAGAAAATAGCTGCTAATAAAGAACAGTTTTGAACGATAGCTCGTAAGCGAAAATAGTTGATAAGAAACAATATGTTTAAGCGATAAAAGATCTTTTTAAAAAAATATAATTAATTATTATGAGGACGATATTTAAATTATTATAATAAATTAAGGAAAAAGTTTGATTTATGAATGTTATCCATTTTATTGTTAAAAACATCATTATATTAAACGGATTGTTATTTTTGAATTAATTTTGTTTTTTATTACGATTAGTCATCCTTTAAATTGTACAATTTCTCATCCTTAGTTTTCAATTTTTCATCGACGGGAAACCATAACCTAATGTAAACCGGTCTCTTGAACGTGTAGTGCGATTTTCAAGTTCCACTTTAATTTTCAAGTTCAACTCCGAAATTACAGTATATCTACTCGCAACTGAATTCGAGTAGATCTACTCTAATTTTAGACCATTTTTTTACAGTGTAGAAAGCAGGGATGAGGGTTCTCCAGCTGAACCTTAATCACTGCGAGGCTGCACAGGATTTGCTGCAACAAACGGTGAGAGACATTAAGGTCGATGTGGCGATTCTCTGCGAGCAGCATCGGAACCCGGAGGGTCCTGCTTGGTTCTCTGACGGGTCAAGCCGAGCTGCAATCTGGATTTGTGGTGAAGGCCAGGTCCAAGAGAACATGACGGTGCCATCGACCGGTTTCACCTGGGTGAAGGTGGATGGCATATACATATACAGTGTATATGCCCCCCCTAGCCTCTCGACCGCAGAATTCGAAATACTGCTCGACAACCTGGTGAGTGACGCACGAGGGCGCAGACCACTCATCGTCGCTGGCGACTTTAATGCCTGGGCTACAGCATGGGGCAGCAGGTTGACGAACCGACGAGGAGAGATTCTTCTGGATCACCTCGTCTCGCTAGACCTTGTCCTGGCAAACACTGGGAATTCCCCAACTTTCTCCAGAGGTGGCAGCAGCTCCATAGTCGACTTGACTTATGTGAGCGAGTGCATTGTTCGCTCAGGTCTATTCTGGGCTGTGAGCGACCAATACACGCACAGCGACCATCAGGCCATTCTCCTCGAGATGGGGGAACCCAGCAAACGCAGGAAAACGAGACAACCAAGCCGCATGTGGAGTACGAGGATGTTCGATAGGGAGGCACTCGACGCCATGATGGAAGACGCAGCTATATGCGAGGGATTACCGGCAGAACAGGCGGAGGATCTCATGACTTTGGTCACCAATGCATGTGATGCCTCTATGCCGAGGAGCTCGACAAGTGACCGTCGACCACCGGTTTACTGGTGGAACGCGGAAATTGCTGAATTCCGCAAGAGATGCATCAGGAGCAGGCGCCTATGTTCTCGAGCAAGAGGCCGACCTCATATGGAGAGATTGCAGGAGCAACTCCGGAGGGACCGTAACGCCTTGAGAAAGGCCATCAAGGCGAGCAAGCGTCGTTGCTGGCGGGAACTGTGCTGTGAGGTCGATCAGGATCCATGGGGCAGGCCGTACAAAATCGTCATGACCAAGCTGCATGGCTCGGTCAGTACGAGTCCGACCTGCCCAATCCAGCTGCAGACTATCGTGACCACGCTGTTTCCGTCCCAGTCGGAAACAGCGGATCACGCAGCCCCTATACATCGATCTGCGGACGTGCCCCCAGTGAGTATGGACGAACTCCTAGATGCCTGTCGCAGGATCCCAGACGCGAAAGCTCCAGGTCCGGATGGAGTACCCAACGTGGCGCTGAGGGCTGCCATCGATGCTCGTCCTGACCTCTTCTTGGGGGTGTTCGACGAGTGTTTGAGGGTAGGCTCCTTCCCACGGTGCTGGAAACGACAACGGCTCGTGCTCTTGCCTAAGGGCAAGAAACCACCAAGCGACCCGTCCTCCTATCGTCCGATTTGCCTGTTGGACACAGCAGGTAAGATCCTGGAGCGCATTATCTGCACCAGGCTAGATACCTTCGTCGAGAACATCAGCGGCCTTTCTGATAATCAGTTCGGTTTCCGCAAGGCACGCTCAACCGTCGACGCAATCAGCAGAGTGGTGGGCACTGCAAAGGAGGCCATTTCGGGAGCACGCTGGAGTAGAGGCACGAAGAAGTACTGCGCCGTCGTGACCTTGGACATCAAGAACGCCTTCAACTCAGCGAGGTGGAGCTGCATTTTAAATGCCCTTCACCTCCTGGACGTCCCAGTGTACATCAGGACAATCATCCGCGATTACTTCAAGGATCGAGTCCTGATGTATCACACCGACGATGGTCCTAGGAGCTTCGACGTGACTGGTGGTGTTCCACAGGGTTCGGTCCTCGGACCGTTGCTGTGGAACATTATGTACGACGCGGTGCTGAGACTGGAACTACCACATGGCGCGGAGACCATTGGCTTCGCCGACGACGTGGCGCTGGTCGTAGTGGACAAGCACCTGGAGGACGTTACCCTGGTGGCCAACAGCTCCATCGCCGTTATCCGTCGGTGGCTAACTTCAGTTGGACTGGTCCTAGCTGATCACAAAACTGAAGCTGTGCTGATCACCAGCAGGAAGAAACGGGAGACCATCACCCTCACCGTGGGGAGGCACGAGATCCAGTCCGGGCGCCATTTACGGTACCTCGGCGTTTGGATCGATGCGCGTCTCAAATTCGATGAACATCTTCGAATCGTCAGCCAGAAAGCGGACAACGTGACCTCTGCCCTGTCACGTATTATGCCTAACACCGGTGGCCCCAGACAGAGCAGGCGTAGGCTTCTCGCGAGCGTGGTGAGCTCGACGCTGCTATATGCGGCGCCCATTTGGGCCAACGCCCTGGCCACAGCGACCTACGCAAGGAAGACTATCTCCGTCTACCGTCGAAACGCACTGAGAGTGGCCTGTGCGTTCCGTACGGTGTCGTATGACGCCGTGTGCGTAGTGGCTGGAATGACGCCAATAGAGATCCAGGCGGACGAGCGTCGACGGGTCTACCAGCGAGGCAGACACGGCTCTCGAGCAGAGGCCATTGCGGCACTGGAGGAGGAGAAGACCGAGTCGCTGAGGCAGTGGCAAAACCGCTGGGACGCAACGCGGAACGGCAGGTGGACCCACCGGCTTATCCCACAGATCAGCGAGTGGACCTCACGGGCTCACGGAGAAGTGGACTTCTACGTGACCCAGTTGTTGACCGGCCACGGCTGCTTCAGAGCGTACCTGCACAGGTTCAAGCTTGACGACGAACCAACGTGCCCAGCCTGCCCAGGGCAATTGGAGGACGTGGAGCACGCGATCTATAGCTGTCCCCGTTTTGCAGAGGAACGAGAGGAGCTGCGAGAAATTCTCCACCAGCACCTGACACCGGAGAACACCATCCTGCAGATGTTGGCCACCCGAGAGAGTTGGGCTGCGATCGCAACCTACGCAGCTCGGGTGTTGCGGCGGCTCAGAGACGATGAGCGGGAGAGGAGAAGAAGTCCATGAAAGGCATGCAGGAGGAGGGCTAGAATAGCCCCGCCACTCCACCTGGCGAAGTAATGCCTGACGGCGGTCCCGCAGGTGGTAGAGGAGATAGACGTTAGGGTTTTAGTGGGTAGGGTCTTCGGACGAGTCCCACACGAATCGGCTCAGACATCAATGTTTGGGTCGAGGGTGCGTCAATGCATTTCCCCCGTCTCTAAAAAAAAAAAAAAAAAAAAAAAAAAAAAAAACACACACACACACACAAAAAAAAAAAAAAAAACAAAAAAAAAACAAAAAATCAAAAACAGAAAAAAAAAGAAAAAAGAAAGAATTATTGAATGATTTTACATAAAATATACGTCACCATTCACCGTCTTATAAGTTTATAAGATGTTCAGCAGGATGAAAGTCCCAATTATTACTCATGTACATATTACGGTTCATTTTATATTTTCCATTCTTGTGGTGGATCTTCGTTCAGTCTTAAATTAGTAAATCTATGTGGTGGTGATAATCAATTAACACCCCTAGTAAAACGAGACATATATTATCCATATAAGGCTAATATGTGCAATATATGACAGTCATATATTTACCATATATTGCCCATATATTGTCCATATATGGTTGATGTAATGTTCATATATTCTCCATATATGGACCATATATGCACCTTATATGATACATATATGGTCATTAATAGACCGTAGAAAAAATAATTTTATTTTAAAATTATTTTTAGTTTTTAATTTTGGAAGTTGTAAATCCTAAATGAAAGACTAAATACTTAATTTTGAAGAACTTTCATTAAAAAAAAATTAAGCTTTCATTCTTACTTATATCGTTAAAGAATAAATACTCTTTGTATCCGTGTATTAACATGTTAATTTTACTGATGTATGATTAGAATGAAATAAATTACATTTTTATATTATCATAAAAAGTATACATATACATAAACTAAATATACTTAAATAATTTAGGATAGCATTAAAGCAGAATATTTTTGAAAATGAGCTAGAAGCTGAAAATTTGTAAGTGTAACAGTTTTTGAGTTTTCGATTACCATGGATAAATATCCATGGTAATGGATTTTGAAATCAAAAGAGAAGGGGGCAAGATCGAGACAGTTGGCCTCTTGAGTTTGTTCGAATGTAGGAGCTTTTGCCCTTTCGTAGCATTCTGTTAGTCCGCGAAATCAAGATTAATGGTAGTAACGCGTGTCCCTAGCAAGTCTCTCTGGAGAAAAGAAGGAAGTCACAGAAATCGTGCTAGCATTCCACGAAACAGAACCGAAATAACGCAACCATACGTATTTTCGTCAAGGATGTCAGTCTTTCTACAGTGAAGGATCTTCTTATTCCTTGAAATGCACATAGACCCGTTGTTTCATCCACCAAAAACCTGGTGCGCATGAAATAGCAGGTTATTTCATGCGTCAGGTCTGTGAACTATTCTTCTGACAAGTGTACATGA
>JABFPG010000048.1:0-11542 GCA_022817505.1 Dicroscelio sp. ZL-2020 | reverse complement strand
TATCATATAATTCAATATTATACTTTATTTTTGTGTCTCGTATAACGATAATTCCGTGAAAAATGTTGCAATGCGAAGTGTCAGAGAGATATTGTAAACATTATCTTTCTGACATATACATACAAAACGATGCTTAAAACACAGCGCGCGAAGCGAAGCCGCGCGAAGCAAAGCCGCGCGCAACGAAAATCTCGCACTCTCTCGCACGATATCTCGGGAGGGGGGGAGAGCGCCACTTTTTGAGGTCAGATTCGTGTTCAGGGGAAAAAATTACCCCGGAACACACCAAAAAAATCGATTTTCTAGGTGGAGTCCATGTTCTCGATATTTACCGAAAAAATTTTCCGACAACGTTCTTTTCTTGTCCAATGAATCGATCTATAAAAATCAAAGTAAAAGTTATTAGTTATTAAATTTTAGTTATTAATGATTTTTTGAAAATTCCAGTCGCTCAGAGGTACTTGATTTCGGTAAACTTGAGAAATACATTTTTGCGTGAATGAACATTTTCTGCGACGAAGTTGTTTTTTAGTCCAATAATTTGGGTTATTAAAAATGATAATAAGAATTATTTGTAACTAAATTTGTGTTATTAATGATTTTTTGAAAATTCCAGGCGCTCGGAAATACTCACCTTCAGAAAAATCTCAAAATACATATTTGCGCGAATGAACATTTTCTCCGACAAAGTTGTTTTTTAGTTCGATAATTAGAGATGTTAAAAATGATAATAAAAATTATTTGTTATTAAATTTGCCTTATTAATGATTTTTTTAAAATTCGTGTCGCTGGGAGGTTCTTGACATCTAAAAAATCGGGAAATACATTTTTGCGTGGATGAAATTTTTTTCCGTCGAAGTTCTTTTCTTGTCCAATGAATCGGATCTATAAAAATCAAAGTAGAAATTATTTGTCATTAAATTTTAGTTATTATTTTTTTTTGAAAACTCCAGTATCTCGGAGGTACTTACCTTCAGAAAAATCGGGAAATGCATTTTTGCGGGAATGAACATTTTCTCCGACAAAATTGTTTTTTAGTTCAATAATTAGAGATGTTAAAAATGATAATAAAAATTATTTGTAGTGTCATCTGAGTTATTAAATAATTTTTGAAATTTCCTCGTGCTGAGATATACCTGATTTCTGATAATTCGTTATGTATTGTAACGGCCCAATAATAATTTCGATATAACATCGACAAATACTAATTACCGACAATAAGTATCAGAAAACCGATCGATCTTTTTACTCTCGACTATTCTGAATATCCTCACACAGCCCTGAGTCAGCACATCCCTGACGGCTCAGGTAAGCGGCGCATTGACGCCCGAAATTAGATTCCGAAATCGTTGGAATTTTTATTACCCTAGAAAAAGTAGCGATTTATGACTCCTTGTGCAATGGCACATCGAACGTTACAATACTTATATCTGAAAATATGTTTTTAGTTAACATTTAATACAATAACCAATTCTAAAACTTATAACCTCAAACTACACCAAAAACTCTACAAAATAAGTCCAAACTCGAAGAACTTTAGATGGAATTCATCCAACTAAATAAATAATGCTCATAATTAACTAAAGATTATAAAAATTATAAACTTTCACCTACTTCGTTTGTTGAGATATGAATATACAATTTGTTTATCGATTTTTGAACAAAACTGATTGTTAAAAGTTGGTGAAAGTATAACCTTTGTAACACCTCTTTTTAACATTGACATAATTGTTTAAATAAACAGGAAATATTCACTAAATTCCGCATATTAACAATTCTGGTAAGAATCCCTACAAGTTGCTAATTTTTGTAGTCCAAATCTTGTTGTTTATGTTAAATTTAAGTTAACTCCCGAACTAATCAGCGTAGAGATTCAGTTCAAATTCGCACTGCATTCGCAAACTTCATACTGCATTATCTTTCGCATGTCCGATTTCTCACTTATGCAAATCATTGAGATTTGCAAGAAGCACCAAGGAAACGCTGGAAAAATCCCTTCTACATTTCCTTCAACAATTGACCTAGAAAATTCTGTATAAATACCGGGCCTAAATTCGGTAACAGTCAGTCACTTTTCCATCAGAAATCCTAATAAAAGTACGTGTCGAAGTCAAGTTCGGATAAATTGTCGAGGACCGTTCCTTCTTTTCTGCGAAGTAACTCCACTTGGTTCAACGAACGTCACCAACTCTATTCCGTCAAACCCAGGAATATCCTCGCCAAATCGGATTCAACCACATCCTCGTCGGCGTTTGTCTCTAGTTGTCGTGTCTTCAGGTCCAGGTCTTAATCGAGTCCGCAACATCCTTCGGTCACTCTGTCGTCTTACTCGTGACTCATAAACCCTATATTTCAAGTAAGACATTCTATTAACCCCTTTTATAATTAAAAACATAAGTTAAGAAGTTCTATAATCTCCGTCAATTTATACAGATAAACTCCTGAGTACTCCGGTACTCCGTCTGAATAGACTCCTTGTCTGTCTAAGTTGTCGTGAGCTAATTAGTCATTTTCCGAAGTTGCATCTCGACATAACGGTGTTCCTAGAGAACACTCTTGCAACTAAGGTAACATCGACTGATTATTTACTAAGAACACTGTACCTAAACAATATCATAACACAGGGGCTTAACGATTGAATGAAGTATCATTGTTCGGCAATGGTCAACGGTTTTTCTAACCCTTTCAATCTGAAGGCACATAATACAATCAGGTCAATTAAAGGTTGTATATGTCTTGTGGTAGTGGGTTGAAACACTGAAAAGAGATCAAGTGTTTGCCCAATTGGGTCAGAAAATATAGATTTATCCCTTATTAACACGAAGCATAAACGTTACTATTAACAGACTTCAGAGATCTAACGTTCCCACAGAATAAGAGAGTCAGGGCGATCGGTTAAGAGTTTCACAAACATATATATTACCAAATATTATTAAATTTTAACGACTGTTTCTAAATTATGTGAATTACCTAATACATATAAGAGTTACCACAAATGTTCCTTATAACACTGTAATTTCATTAATTGTAATAAATATCCCACTTATCGAAAAGGGTCTACCAATTTATTTACAAAACCTCGTTTCACTCTCTTATTTAACAAATCAAAATAACGACTGATTATTGCAAAATAACCAGGCCGTTACAAATGGCGCAGTCGCGGTAGGACATTTTTGGGATTAAAATTAATTATCTCTAATGAACACGATCTCTGAAGACCATTTTTTAGTTATGCCAGATAATCAAATTGAAACATAAAGTACAAATTTAAGTAACTTTTATGCTTTGCTCACATCCAAATATAATTTAATTATTCAAAACGACAATTAAAATACCTAAATTAAAATGGACACACTTCTTTCACGCCCTATTAGCGATAACGATTCTGCTTATGAATCTGATGAAAGTAACACAAGTTCAATAAGTGACGTATTATGGACCCGAAAAATCGATTCATCACATAAACAATGCAAGATAAATAATAATATTTCTCTTAGATCGAATAAAACTGAAATTTCGTGTCCTAAAAATTTTACAACTGTCTCAGAAGATACATCCAATTTATTAAAATCTAATAGTAACATCAATAATTATGAACAAATAATTTCTCATTTATTAATTCAAAATCAACAAATTAATGAATCTTTAGCAACTTTACAATCTGAACATAGAAATCTATATACGAAATTTAGGCACTTGCAATCAGACACACAAAATATTTACGAAAACTATGTTGAATTAAAAACAGAACATATAAACATATATCAACATGTTGAAAAGACTGCAAAAAAGTTACAATCATTCAATAAAGAATGTTTTAATAAATACTCCGTCAAGTTGAAAGATGTTTTAGAACCAATCCCTCAATTCTCGGGAAATTCAGAGGACGATTCATTGCAACATTTTATGAAAGAATGTATACACGCTAAGAGGATGGTCCCACCAGAAGCTGAACCAAATCTTGTAAAAATGATTCAAATACATAAAATAAAAGAAACGGCAAGATCTCTTTTGAGAGGAGAAATGTTTAATACTGTACATGAATTATTCAAACGATTACACGAATTTTACATTCCCCCCACTTTATTTGAAATGATGTCAAAATTAAGAAATGTTTATCAACTTGATCACGAAAGTTTGTTTTGTTATGCAGGTCGTGTGAGAGATATGCGAAATGACATTATAAATATCTGTTCAATTGAAAAAGGAACCGAATATCTAAATCAATATTTAAATGAAATTAATACAGAGTCAACTTACGCTTTTAAAATCGGTTTACGAAATGACATTTCTCATAGAATTCAAGAAAAAGCTGACTTGGACGTTGCAATCAACGAAGCAGCAATAGCTGACAAATTCTTGAAGGAACAAATTGCTCTAAGATCCAAACACATATGTGAATCGAATGTTAATAATAATATCAAGCAAGAACATACCAGCGTTGATATTAAAATAAGACCGAATTATGATATGAAGAAACATTCGGTTGATTATAAGGTCAACATAAGCAATGAATTACTAAGGTCTAGAAAAAATGACAAATATATAACTTATAAAAAGGTTAATAAAACTGATAGAAATATTCAATGCCAAATTTGTAATGGAAAAGGACATAAGGATTACAATTGTTGGACGTCTACATCCTGCAAGAGGTGTAAAAGAACTGGACATTTAGAAAAACACTGTAAATTTAAAATTCCATGCCAAATTTGTAATGAGATAGGTCATTTGACTTCACGTTGCTCACGAAAACAAGCCCAGATACATCAAAATTATAATAATCATGACATTCCTCATATTCGTAAAGTTTAGTCGAACTATCATCCCTAAAATATTAACAAAAACGGCTATTCAGGAAGAACACCTTACTTTTACTGAGTCACTAAGATCAAAGCGGAAGGGTAAAAGGTATAGAGATATAGATATTTGTGTAATGGAAAGAGTATTTTTCGGCAGTAATTTCTGTCTTAAAAGCAGATTGAATTAGTCAGAACAATAATTTCACAAAAATATATATAAATAAATAAAAAATAATTTTTGTGTCCAATCTCTCATTCAGAGGATTTACCGTATGAAACAACGATTTCTAAGCGATATTAGAAGAAAAGGAATCTTGACGGCTTACTGAAAATGATTCAAAATGAAAATTCCAATACAATGATTTCATTGAAACATGAGACATTAGAATTGCTTCAAAAATCGCAATCACGTCATGTAAAAGACAAATCGTTTTAGTATTCATTAAAGTAAATGAAGATCGAGAGCAAAATAAGTAAAAATGTCGTTAATAGTATAGAAGAAAGCTGACGTATTAGCAATCAAACAGAATCAAATACAATTGATAAGAATGAAATGAAGAAAATGTTTAAAAGTAAGAAAATATGAGGCTTAAGCTCTATGTACCGACGGAATCTGGCCAGAAAATCTACCGTTCGTGATATGGAGCCTAATCCCCACATTTTTTGGTCAACTCACACAAACACGAAAAAAGGGGCTACGTAGCATAATAACGTTATAATTCCAGGAAAAAGACTTGAAATTGTCACTCCTAGAAATGAAAGGTTGAATTCGTCTCGAGATATACGCGTCAAAAGACCTCAAAAAGGATAAGAGGCACATTTGCAAAAGTCCCAAGAGGGGACCATGACTTTTCGACATCATTAGGTCCAATTTCCTTCGTGCCAAATCGGAAGGGACGGGTCTGCCCTTAGGAAGACGGGAGACGCCTTCCAGAAAGGAATCCAAGACTTCTTACATATAAAAGAAGCACGAAATATTATACAGCACAACGGATGGGAAATAAGGTCACAAGCAAAATTTAATTTCTGGTTGAATCCTCTCGGAGGCAGTTCGAAAAAAAAGATAGGAAAAGCGAGACGATTTCCAAAAGCAAAGACCTCATGAAGGAGGCACAGTCATGATAAACTATAAAACGTCATTATCCAAAACACCCTATAAGAAGCAGAGTTCGACTATTACAAAAACTTGATATATAAACTGACACATTACGCAATGTCCATAACAACCTTGCTTAGCTTAACTATTGTTGAGAAAGAATGTTTGAACAAATTGAGAAGCTGCCAAAGAATAAGAAGTCAAAGTCTTAGAAATTATATGACCAGTCAGAAAGGATGTGACAAATCAATTATTAAAACCTTCCACACGGTAAGGAAACAAGAGAAATTTAGGAATCATTTCGTACCCACTTATACTATTGGTAATCAAAAAGGGAAAACTGGAATCGTTAAGGTGAGAAATTAAGAACAATATTTTAATAAGTTGATTATGAAAAAATACATAGGGATCTTTAACCTACAATGAATGTGGTTAACTCAAATCTTATACGGAATAAACTGAAAACAAAGGTTAACAAAAATATAATCTTTTCATAAATGAAAACAAGTAATCAAAAAATATCAATATCGTAAAATTAAGCATTTATACTAACGTTTTTATTAAATAATGAGTGGTAGTTAAAAAGAGTTTATTATTATTAATAAAAAGAGTTTAGTTCGAAATCCGTTCGTATTGCATTGCAGACGTAAAATGTAATAAAAACATTCAGACAACATTACTGGTTAGAAATTAAGTAGTTAGGGAGATCGCTTGAATATTTACATCGTTTAATGACGCAGAAAGTTTTGGATATTTGCAAAAGATTTAGCTTGACGATACGAAGGAAGCAGACTGGGAATCATCGCCTTCTTACTAAGTATTACTGTTACTACAACTTATGACTTCGTCAACAAATTTGAAAGGTAGTATAAACCCTTTGTGGGACAAAATTTATTCAACAGACTCACAACTAAAGGTATCACTTAAAGAAAAATGTTTATGAAATGAGTAACCGTCAATAATTTGAGTGAATTAATCGACTTAATTCTGTGAGTAATCTTTAAGACTAATATCTAACAAAATTTCCAAGTCATCCATTTGTGAAACATGAAATTGTTGAGAAAAGTTAAAACTCAATTTATCTATAAAAAAGACAAATAAAATGTAATAGAGTACTATGACTAAAGAGAAAATCATAATTACTAACAAGAGTAAAGTCTATTCTTTGTGGAAAATTGGGTATTGAGACTGTTTCAGTCAACCAACCTTGGCATTATTCAACTACACTTCAGTCGGAGTATGAACCCCATTTGGATCAGAGGACCATTGCCTATTCCCGTAAAATCCCTACAATTCGGATTCCAATTGCACTCACGAGATGCCACACTTCATAATCAACGACCAAGGACCCAACTTAGAAGCCAATCTAACAAGGAAGAACTTCAATTGTCTGATGCAGCCAATCAAACGAAGTTTCGACAGAACGAACAGGGCTGAGCCAACTGAAATTCACATGTTGGATCTTATACCCATTGTTACACAATCTGGCACCATGAAGATGTACTGAAAACTGCCAGTAATGAAGGATCCGACGGGATCGTACGTCCCCCCCCCGGAACTCACACCACATCCACGAGTGGACAGCCAGTTCCCTAGCAGTAATCTTCCCCCACAAACTACCCAGCAAATTAAGATAATTTACCACTACGCGGATATCATCAAAGAACTGATGCTGAAGACATCGCCGCTCCTGAAGAAGTTGCCTTGCAGAGCGTCATCGTCGTCGTCGTCGTAGAGAGTAACACTGAGGACTAATCCATCGTTGCACTTGTATTTTGGTTGAAAAGTTCTTATAATGAACAAGGATTATATTTAAAGTCGTGTCATAAAATGAATGTGAAGGGATTAACAAGATTAAAATAATGAATAGAAAGTTAAGAAGCGATTTATAAGGTTAAGATAAGGAAAAAGGGATTTTAACAAAAATCGGGTTTCAATTATAAAAAATAATTTAAAAAAAAAAATTCAATCCGAAGCTTAATAAAAGCATAAAAACGAAGGCTCTATGGAAAATGTTAATTCTATAAATCCTTATTTTAAACTTAACCAAGAAGGTTAATTTTAAATAGCGATAAGAAATGAAGGTTATCCTTTTAAGCTTTGCTGTCCTTCCATACCTGCGAAAAAGGTCTACAATGAAATTAAATTCACTAACAAATAATAAAATTAGAAATATACATACGATTTTAACGCGACTGTTACACTCAACAAGCACTGTCACAATGAGAACTGATACAGGACACGCGCTTGCATTTTTTTTTCTACCTGCATACGACCTTTTTCCGGTTTTGGGGAAGAAAGGAAAGCAAAATCCGATGTTTTGATGGAAAACGTGTGATAACCATGGTAAACTAACGACAAATAAAAAATATTTTACTTTAAGACTAAAAATATAAGACGTGCACCGCTAATATTCTATTTAAAAAAAAAAATACAAAATTGTTGAAAATAAAATTATATAACAAATAAAAGAAACACGTTAGCAAAATAAAAAAAAAATGTTTTAACTACATTATTGTATAACATGTGCTAAACTTCGAAATTTTAAGTTAACATTGTAAGTTAAAAGATACTTAGGACAATCATATTGTAACTTCCGGAATGAAATATATAAATGATCTTCGATATTTGATAGAATGGTTCATAGTACATAAATATACATGAACAATATAATCAAAAAATACACACAAATAAAATTGTGATAAGGGACTTTGGTGGACGCCCACAACTTTGTGTCAATAATAATTTACTGATATACTGAGTTCAAAATTATATGTATTCTAATAAACCATATGTTATGTATGACAATTGCGAATAGATATCTAATGATAGTTAATAACATTGAAATTACAATTCTTATAAGAATTTTAGAAGCTGATCACAATTTTTGTTTCAATAATTACTCGGTATAAATCTGAAATGACAGAAACGTACACATCAAATTCGAATTTGTCAAATTTTATAGTTGTTATTCCTCGACAAGGAAAAAATTTTTTATACTTAAGTAAACCAGCGATATACGTATCAAACATAATAACCAATACTTTCTTAATTACATATTAATTAGAATCAAGTTAACAACAACTATTCTGTTAACACTTTCTTTATTGATAACTGTTTTTATCAAACATTGATGTTAAATGACATGTTACTGTAGAATAATAAGCAGGAAAAGTAACGTTCCAAAAATCTAACTTTGTTTAGTAATGTACTTAATTATCACTTAATTATTGAGAAATAAGGTAAAATACAAAAATTTAGTCAACTATCGTTTAAATAAATTTAAAAAAAAACGGGCTTCAAGTCAACCAGAATGAAGTGAGTCAAAACTATCTAACCCGAGCCTCAGTATGCCTACTTCATAGTTCTGAACAAAATGGAACGTTCTGAGAACAAATCTCCCGTACCTCCTTCTTTCTGGAGCAAAACAATGAATAAAATGTTTTGTATTTCTTTTGTCCAAGGCATGGATACCAACAAACAAATTGAATTTGTACATAAGGCAATCAGAATTTGACACTCATGCGGGTCAGACCCCCAAATCGTGAGGGTTACAGAGAAGCATTGCTAATTTGAACAATGATAGCTACATGCTTTCGCTACATAAAACAAAAGTGTGTCAAAATAAGAGGACGGAGATCTTGATACAGAAAGAAGAACTGAAGGACATGGAATACAAATGGTGGACTTAAAGACTTCATGTGCGAACTCTATTAAAAATTAAAATTACAAATCATTGTTTATGGTGTTGTACCTTTGCCTTATTTGCCAATCATGAGGTGATTTCTACTGTATTGCGAATTAAAATTGCGAATTAATATTGCGAATTAGAGTTGCGAATTGAAATTAACTAAAACTGCGAATAGAAATTAACTAAAACTGCGAATTGAAATTATAATCCGAATTGCGAATTAAAATTTAGAATATAGATGGCGAATTAGAAGCGCGTTGCGAATTAAGAAATGACGAACACAAAATTATGACGAGTGAGTTAGAAACTGAGATGAAGCATTAACAAAATTCTCGAGACGAAAATTTAAATTCACATATTTTAGAAAAATTTCTAAGAATATGTTCATTTTTAAGTCGGGGGGTGTAATAGCCCAATAATAATTTCGGTATAAAATCGACAAATACTACATACCGACAATAGGTATCATATAACAGATCGACCTTTCTACTCTCGTCTACGCTAAATATCACTACCCAGCCCTGACGGCCATGAAAATTCCACAACGAAGGATTTTTCCCAATTCAAAGAGAAACTTTTATGACCGTAACAATTTATGACCTCTTGCGCAATGACACATTAGAAGCTATAATACTTATAGCTAAAAGTATGTTTTTAGTTAACATTTAATATGATGAACAATTTTTCAGTTTATAATATTAACCTACAGTAAAAACCATATAAATTAAGTCCAAACTCGAGGACCTTTATATGAAATTCATTCAATTAATCAAATAAATGTTACAAATAGTCAACCATTATAAAATTGCAAACTTTCACCTACTCTACTTCTTGAACAATGGGTATACAATGTATCTATCAATTTTTGCACAGACCTGAGTGTTACAAGTTGGTGAAAGTCTAACCTTTGTAACTCCGCTTTTAACATTGGGTTAATTGTTTAAATAAAACAGGAAATAATTACTAAATTCTGCATATTAACAATTTCGGGGATAATCCCTACAAGTTGCTAAATTTTGTATTCAAAATCTTGTTGTTTACATTAAAATTTGATATAACTTCCGAACTAAGCAGCGTAGAAACTCAGTTCAAATTCGCACTGACTTCGCAAGCTTCATGCTGCATTATTTTTCACGCGTCAGATTTCTCACTTACGCAAAACATTGAGATTTGCGAAAAGCACTGGAAAAATGCTAGGAAAATCCCTCCTACATTTACTTCAACAGTTGACCTAGAAATTTCTGTATAAATACCGAGCCAAAATTCGGTTACAGTCAGTCACTTTTCCAACCAACTACTATCCGAAATTCCGTGAGTCCACTTCGGTTAGCGTTAACAGTCGTCTTCACCGGCTCCAGACGTCCTGGAGAATCTCATCGGCGACTTCCAAGTGTCAGTCGCCCTCATCGTCGACCTTTTCTTCACCGGCTCCGGATTCCTCTCGGTTGTAGGTTCGTCTTGACCCTCACAACGGCACCGTAACAGTCTCCTTCAGGGAATATCACGTCGGACTCCACACCAGCCATCCTCGCTAATCGGAAACCTCGCTTCAACCCACCCGTTGAAGTTAGGGTGAGTTCCGTTGTTTCTATTCACACCACGGTTGTTGTCATCGGTACGTGTGGTACAAGTACGCGTGGCTCACTAGCGTTAAGAAGTAAGAATATATTTTAACCCTAATTTTATTAACATAATTTTAAGTACGTTCTGAACGTAACTCATAATCTTCCCGGGCAAACTCCTGAGTGTTACGGCACTCCGTCTGTAAAAGACTCCTTGCCCGTAAAGATTATAGTTAAACTTGGACACCAACATCTAAACAATATTTCTAACCAGGGCGCAAAAGATTGACTGAAGTTCCATTGGTTAACAATGGTCAACGGTTGAAAAACCCTCTCAATCTCGCGTGCCGTAATGTAATCACGTCAATTAAAGATTACATATGGTTAGCGATAG
>JABFPG010000047.1:0-11667 GCA_022817505.1 Dicroscelio sp. ZL-2020 | reverse complement strand
TACATTTGTGTTCAATCGGGGTGTAATGTATTGTAAATTAAATGTAAATGTAATGAAATGTATATAAAACATGTATGTAAATCGAAAATTTCCTTTGTACAAATACCTATGTTTAAAACAAATAAAGAATCATATTCTATTAACGAGTCTTTTTATTTCGGTGGAACTGGCCTGTGAATTTTGATTTAATGCATAAATCGGCAAAACAATGCAATTTTTGACACAAATAAATTATTACTATAATTTATTCGTTTTTGTCACTTAGCAGATAGTTCTTTTTATATTTTGAAGTTTACTAGTTTTTCATTATTTATTTAAGTAATTATGTAAACATGTAACTGCATAAATAACGTATATTACGTCGATGGTCTGGTCGAAAAAGGTTTCAAACTGGCAATTACAAAACTCTAGTATCAAACTGGCATTGAAGAATATATAGTTTTAGGCTAGCAACATAATAAATCTCGTTTTAAATTGGAAACGAAAAAGTTAAGCTTCAAAATGACAATGAAACAATTTTACTTAGATTCCTAATTTTTGTTAGATTTAATGTAAGAATGACGAATATATAACTTCTAAAAAAACCTACTTCGTGGGCAAAAAAAATAAGAATCGTTCTAATATGACATCAGACTGTAGATATGATCGTAGATATGACGCTGATCCAGTATGAGATCTAAGGTAATTGATTTTTGTTATGAAAAGGTCTATATTCTATACATATTATTTTATAGTTTATATACATATATATTTGATATATTGATGAATTTATTATCATGTTTAAGGGCGTTATGTTTTAAATTATTTTCCGTCACCTGTGCACATAAAATCGTGCTTTACTCCCTGAATTTTAGAAAGTAAAGCATGACTTTACTTCCTTAAATCACGTGAGAAAACTGAACCTTTTTAAAAACATTTCTGGAAATAATAGCCTCACCTTTCAGAAATTTTCAGGAATTTGTTCGTGAATAATTAGTGCCCTTTCATGTGTATAAATTAAAAAAACTCAATTATGTTCACATAAAAAAATTTTTATTTGTTTACAAAAAAAATTGTTCTCTCATTTTCATAAATATTTTCAGAATCGACGCGGACAAAATACTCCTTTTTCATAATTTAATCAGACAAACTATATCTGTATATAATTTTATAATATTTCTTTTATAACAGAATTATTTGATATATTGTGTCTAGTTAAAAACTTCACTTGCTGTGTAAGTGAATACGTTTTTGTAAACAAATCGGGATTGAGGAATCCCCTTAAAAGGTCGACTTAAGTCGTAATCTCAATTTAAAAAAATTCGATCTCGATCGCATTTGGGATTCCGGGGTCTTAATTGAATTTGGGATTTCGACTGATTTCGTGATCTCGATTGAATTCAGGATTTCGATTGAATTTAGGATCTCGATTGAATTCGGGATCTCGATTAAATTCGGGATCTCGATTAAATTCGGGATCTCGATTAAATTCGGGATCTCGATAAGATTCGGGATCTCGATGAAATTCGGGATCTCGATTAAATTCGGGATCTTGATTAAATTCCGGATCTCGATTAAATTCGGGATCTCGATTAAATTCGGGATCTCGATTATATTCGGGATCTCGCTCGATCTCGCTCGTTTATAATTCATCTCGCTCGGATAGGACAATCTAGATCTCGCACATCCCTATTTCACATAACAAATTTGGCCCATTGCATGTCATGCTGAGTTCGTGTTGAATTACTCATATTGATTTTTAATGAAAGTTTATTAAGCAGGCAGTGTACAAAACTGTAGAATGATTTTCTGAATTTAAGTGTCCTGAAAAACTGGTACTACATGAAAAAAACACATTTTGAACTTGCGCGACCTCTAAATAACCTTCGATTGCATTGAAACTGGGGGAAATGTAATGAAATATAAAGTACTAAGACATACTAAAAGAACAGCAGGATCTGAAAACCTTTAATTTTTTTGGAACACTCTAATATATATAATTTAATTAAATATACGTGTGTATATAACTATATCCGTATAAACGATCTATAATATTTTTATTTAGTTAAAAGGGATGTTGAAATTTTTTTATGTTTCATTTATTTGACTATGATTATATGATATTTATTATGAAAACATTAGTTAGGTGAACTTTTTTACTGTGTTTCCAGAGAAAAGAAATACAAGAGAGCCCAATCCACAAGGAACATACAGAGTGGGCTCTCTCTTGTCTCTTTTTGCTGGCAACACTGCTTTTTGAGAGATTTTAGAAAAAGTAGAACTAGGATATAATTCTGTAGTATTATATATGATTATTGCATACAAATGTAGTATATATAATATACAACAGTAAATGTGAAAGACCAGATTATAATTGAAATAATATAAAAGACAATACTGAATTATAACAATTTAATAAATAAAATACATAAGTTACAATATTTAATACTTTTTATTATAACACTTTAATAAATATTTATGTAACGTAAATTATATATGAAATAAAATATCTAGTTTTGTCTTCCGTTTTTTCTGTGTCTTCTTCTTCGTTCTTCTAAATAAATTTTTATTATGTCGTTCCTCTTTTCCAATATAGTGGTGAAATTTTGCTATTGATTTATTCAGTCTTCGACCTATTAATTGTTTTTCTTCGGTTAATCGTTTCTTAAAGCAATCTGAAAAAAGTAATCAAAAAATAGTAAGGTACAAAATAATTACTTCAATTTCTTTCCAATTTTATCAATTTCAATATTTATCAGTAACTGTAATGATATTAAGTGCACAACTTAATAACGTAATGTTAAAATAATGCTACTAATAAGTACTTCTAATAGATAAATAGACTCTTTCTTATTAGACTTAGGATTAGGATTCTGACCCGTAATGGTCTCTCAAAAAAAATTATATTATAGAATAATTTATAGTTACATGTTTCTTGTTAAAATTTAGTATTTAATGTTACAGACATAAACATTATAAATCATTTCAATAGAAAACCAGACCCATTCAAATAATATTTTGAAAATATCGCGGAACGAAAACTTGTACAACAAATAAAAAAATAAATATAAAGCGATGTAGATTGATACATACATCGTTTTAAATTGCGTTAAGGTTCCTCGGAAATAATTATTAAAGATTTATTAAAATTAATATTTATAATAATAAACCATATAAAATCATACAAATATTGCACCAATTATTTTAATAAAATTATTTAAAGATATTCAATACAATATAATTGTATTCAAATAATAATTCCTGTATTCCAATTGTTTTATATGGTTCAGTATGGTCATAAAACATTATTATCCTTTGTGAATCGGAGATTCCCAAAAACATCATCGACTCTTATCTCTCATAAGGTCTTTATCATACAAAATGATAACCCAAAGTAGCATAAAGATTTAAAAAATTGTGTAATATCTTTGCAGATTTTAATCTTGACTTTATTTTAACATCACTAATAATCAATTGTTAGCTGGTTTTTGTTATCAAATAAATTCATGCAAAATTTATGTACATTGTCTCCAGACAATTTATTCTAATTGAATGAAACATAGTTATAGAGACTTGCTATAATCTTTAATTCTATTATGTACAACGTCGGTTTTTAAAACATAATAAAAATTAATACTAACTGCGCATGACTTGCAGCTTTTTTGGGGTAAACTTCTTCACCGTTCCATCAAGACCAACAATTTTATTGTATTTCAAGCGTTTGCGATCAACGCATCGAAGCATAATCTCCGTGTATCCATATAAACTTGTTAGTAAATCTTTAACAAACTTCGAATCAGATAAATGGTGTTTTATTATATCCCATTGATGTTCTGTCACATAGTACCCTCCACCTACATGAACCTATATGTCAGATTTTGAATATTGCCGCGTACTCGGTTGACTCTCTCCCCTTTTATGTTAAATGCGCATGCGCACGAACGCTCGAGCGAAGCCAGCTCCCCGAGAGCGTCACTGTTCCTTTGGCCACGACGTGTGAAGCAATAAAGGACGATTAGGTGAAACGTGAAACCTGCTTTTGTTTATTTCACCTTCCCAAACCTCATTTTGTCAAAAGGTTATGGGCCCAGCACGCCTCCACTGCGCGTAAATTATTGTGGTCACATAAAAGAAGACGTGTTTTGACGATAGGAAGACGAGTGGTTCTAAAACGATTATTATAGGTAAGTCGACTTCGTCGGTTGTGCGTGCGACGTCGCGTGTGATTGTAGGGAGCTTCGGGGAATGGGTGTTTTTGTGTTTGTGTTGATGGTGAACTGTTTTGCGGATACCTTAAAGACGAGTTCAGGAGCGTGGCGGTGACCATGTTTGTTGTTAGCATTGTTAGGGGACTGTTGGGACGCTAATGTTTAAATAAAATTGGGAAAGAAAAGAAAAATAAATAGGGATGATGGATATATATATGTATATGTATGGGAAGCAAAGAGATGTGAACGGAAGTATACGAGGGTTGAATTGAATAGGACAGTGAAAAGTGATGAAAAGCAAAATGGCGATGGCGTCCCAGGTGGTCGAGCGCGAGCGCGCGTAGGTGCGCGGCGTCAGCGCGAGCGTGGATTGGTGAGTTTGCTGCGCGGCGTCAGCGCGAGCGCTTTGATGATTGGCTGGTGCGCGGCGAAGCGCGCGCGATTTGGTAAAGGACTGCGCGCGCATACTTTTCAGCAAGCTTGATCAAGTTAATATATTTCGCCATTTTCAGACGCTAAAACGAAATAGAAACGACGGTTTAATCATGAGTAAAGACGAAGAAAACCCGGATATCAAAGATTACACGGTTAAATTTCCGAAACTAAGCAAATTGGTCACCAAAATTGCTAAACTAATAAATATCCAGGAAGAGGAACCGACAGTATTTCTGTCAGTTGTTGACGGCGACCGCTGTAAAGTACAATTCGAAACAAACGACGTGTTTTATTTGAGTATGTATTATTTATTATTTTTCATATGAAAACGATTGGTTTAAATTAATAAAATTAGAAAGAGGAACGACAGTTGAGCATAAATAAATTAATTTGTAACTAAATTTTGAGGTTAACCGGAAAATTCAATAAAGCGCTATATAAATTCACAAAAGCTTTTGTAAAATAGCTGTCGAAAAATAAAGTTGCTTTTAAATAATTTAAACGAGGGACGAGGGACTATTTAACGAATTTCAGATTTAATTCCTGATTTTATAAAATAAGACACATAAAATCGTACTTCCCGGGTCACTATGGCTGGAGGCAATTGTGTTCATTGACGACAGCTTGAGTGACTAGGATTGTTTGGATATATATTGTTGTTCGTATATGGATAAACAGTCCGGTTTCGAGTTGCATTAGTTTGATATTCGACTGATGTAGTTCAGAAGCAATTTAAGCTCAGCGAAATTCGTACGAAATCAACGACAGTTTATAAATGATGTGTTTTGTTTAGCAAAACAAGTAATCGGCGACGAATGGGAAGCATTTAAAGAAGCAGATGCGAAACGGCTGCAGCTAATCCGGGATTTACGCGACAGCAAAAAGCAACAGGAGAAGAAAGATGACGATGTAGAAGAGACTGAAAGCGAAATGGTAATAATAACGGAAAGTGAGGAAGAAAGATTGCTTGCTGATAATGAAACAAGTCCAAAGAAGAAAGAAGAAACGATAAACGGCAAAATAATGGACGGGAAAACGACTGCTGATAACACAACGAACAACGAAACAATGGAAGATGAAACGATCGGTAATACAGAGCCAAATCCTAAGTCCGGATCATCGACTGAAGGTGATAAAGAGACATCCAAGACCTTATTGGATGTTAATGCGCAATCGACATGTCAAATGAATACAGGTAAATTGTCTCTTCACATTGTTAATATGTGTTGTCCAGTTTTACGAATGAGTTACAACGACTGTGACGTCAAATTTTCGAAACGACAGTTATGACAGTATTACTATTTGCTATAGGTGTGTCAGAATTAGCCAAGGTAAACAACGACAGTAGTCCCAGTAATAAACGACAAGTTTCTGGACAACAGGTGACCGAGACGAAGAACAAGGCGCAAGCATCGGTTTCAACAGCGGCTTCAGATAAACCGACGATGGACTTAGATTTGGCGAATACTTTGAGATGTTTAGTAAATGTAACGATGGAAACGCAGAGGCAAATGCGGAATTTGATGTTAAGTCAAAAGGTAGATGCACCGGTAAACAAAAAACCACGTATAAATTCGATTGAAACGTATCCTCCTGGTGCTGGGTTATTTAATCTTTCACACTCAAAAACAAGCGAAATGACGACGGGTACAATAACAAATAACAACAAAACTAACGACAGTAACAACATTTTCAAAATGGTTAACGACAGTTTGGCGACAAAGACGGATGAGTTGAACCTCACAAAACAAGTACAAGAGGTAATAAAAATTGAATGGGTTGGAAAAGATAGTGGTAAACGGGATTACAAATTGACTTCGAAAGTAAAATTTGAGCATTTTAATGAATTTTATATTTCCGAACTGAGAAACTTAGAGCTGTTACATATAATTGACAAGAATGCCCCTTAACCAACAAAACTTGACAAAACGACGGTTGAAAAACAGAAATTTAAAGTTAGAGACATTCTCATTAATAGAATCGATCAGCTTTATCATTCGAAAGTTTTACATATTCAGGACCCTAACGAAATGTACTTGAAGTTAAAAGAGATCAAACGATGCGAAATAAATACAACGAGTGTAATTATTCGACGACAGTTGTATAATTTACAATATAATCCACAAAAAGAAACAGCAATGCAATTTTGGGATAGGTTCGATGAAATTGTCAGAAGCTCGGAAAACTTGCAGGGTTCAACTCCTCTGTCAGAGAGCGAAAAGCGAGATGCCTTTTATAACGCGCTATTGACTCATGTACCCGAAGTCAAAACGGCGGACTTAGTAACAAATATTCAAACGGGAAAAGGTTTAAGTTGTGAAGCATTGAAAACTTTTATAATTCAGGCCGAAGCCAATAGGACTCAAACGACGAGTAATCATCCAAATGCGAAAGGTGGAGCTGTGGCTTCTGCCAGCTACGTTAAGACAAAACCAGACGACCGTTGCTACGAATGCGATGACTACGGTCATATGAAAAATGAATGTCCTTACAAAGGACAAGGAGTCCGTAAATGCTACGAGTGCCAGCAGTTTACTAAACACATAGCTGCACAGTGCCCTCTTAGAATTGTCAGATTAGGCAAGAATTCTTCAAGAGGCAATACGAAAGGTAACAAATTTAACAACAAAAATTATAACAGTAACAACAAAAATATGTACATAAACAATAAACGAAATTTTAAGGCAAAGAATAGAGGACGAAATAACAAATTCGGAGGTCGCAATCGATATTATTTCAATCAAAACAAGCAAGAAAAAACAAACGACTGTGAACAAGATAATCAAAATACGACACGACGACAGTTTAGCACAAAAAGAGGAGGTCATCAACAACAAAATACATCACGCACTGGTCCAAGCAACGTGGCACAAGTGCAGTTTGCAGAAGCTGGTAATATATCAGGTATGTATAACGAGAAGTGTAATTTGTCAAGTGTATTTCTGTCATGTGAGAGTTCTAATAATGTACAAAATAGGAGCACATATAGAAGTAAACAATTCATGTCATTCATAGCTGACTCGGCAGCCACAGAACACTTAACTAACGCAAAAGAAATTTATTCTAATTTTGAAGAATGCAGTACGACTGTAGTAAAATGCGCGAATAATGACAGTATCGCGGATTTGAAAGTTGAAGGTAAAGGATTGGTAAAACTGCGAACTGATACGGCTGTTAACGAAACGGTAGATCTGAATAATGTAATATATACTAAATCTTTATCCGAAAACTTACTATCTTTAAGAAAATTTGCTGAAGAAGGGTATGCAATTTATCTAGATAATCAAAAGGTGGCGATTTTTGACCCGGTAACGAATGAGATACTTGCGGAAGGAGTGTATAATACGCCTTATTGGTTAATGGAATTCGAGGTCATAAAAGATATTTTTCAAAACATAACAGCTTTTGACGCGGAAGTGCAGAATCAGGTTTCAGATACACTTGAACATCAAACGACGACGGGAAATAACGATACTGCAAAAGTTACAGAAAAACAATCAAATGAACAAGTAAACGACAGTGAAAATAAGAAATTAGAGGCAGAAACTGAATCGAAAGTAAATACAGAAATGAATAAACGACTGGTAAACGATATAATCACTTCGAGGTTTGAAACGACAGTTGTTGATAGAAAAATAACTAACGTAGATGATTTACCAGAAGCCGATTTAACACACGACGAGAACCCACTATCTGATAGCTGTACACAATTCATAAAGGCTAATAAGGCAATGTTGTGGCATGTAAGGATGGGACATGCCTCACTTGATTATTTACGCAAATTACAAAAGAAATGGAATGATAACAAAGAATTACAACAAGTAAACTTTAACGACTGTATATTAGATTGCGAAGTTTGTGCCATCACTAAATTGCGAAAGTTACCATTCAAAAACGAACGATCTAGAGCAACGAAACCGCTACAAACTATTCACTCCGATGTGATGGGCAAAATATCCCCAGCAACCTATCCATGTAGTTATCAATATATTTCAGTGTTCATAGATGACTATTCTCGTTTAGCTCAAGCTTATCCAATGAAAACGAAAGACGAAACGGGCTTGTGTTTAGAGCAATTTATTAAAACGACACGAAATTTGTTAGGAAGTAACGACAAGGTTTGCTTTTTACGATCGGATCAGGGCACAGAATATACAGGCGGTTACACTAAAGAAGTTTTAAAACGAGAGGGTATCGAGCACTTGATGGCGTGCCCGGATACACCTCAGCACAACGGAGTCGCGGAAAGATTTAACCAAACCATCCAAAAGAAAGTTCGGGCATTTTTGTTTGATTCAAAGCTACCTTTGAATATGTGGGACTTGGCTTTGAACGCGGCGGTATATGTTTATAATAGAACCCCACATAAATCAATTGACTTCGAAATTCCGTTATCTAAATTTGCACCAAACTATCACTATGATATAAACCAAATTAAAAGATTCGGCAGTATGGCTTATTGGGCAATAACACGGAAGCCAGACTCTAAATTCTCAGCCAGAGCTATTCGAGGTGTCTTGGTGGGATATACTCCTTCAGGATATATCTTTTTAAATCCTGACACTGGTAAATTCTTTGAATCGCGGAATGTAAGATTCAACGAAAAGTTGGTATATGGAGACAAATACAGACGAAATGCTATAAACGACTGGCCAATACCAACAGAAAAGATTAGTGTGAACGACTGGTTCCAAAAATTTGAAGAATCAGAAAGTCCAGCTCAGACAGAGAACATAGAAGAGTTGAATACAGTGGGAGAGAAAGAAAAAGTAAAGAAAAGGGGAAGACCAAGAAAAGAACTGTTGGAAACGGAGGGAGACAACGACAGTCAAAAGAAACAGAATAGACAAATGACAGTAACAAAACAACCGTACAATACACGCAGCAAAAGACTGACAGATACTAGTTTCACAAACTATTCACTAATGACGACAATTACAGCGAACTTCGAATTTCCACAAATAAACGAAGAGTTCGAAATGGTTAGTAAACAAGAAGACGAACTATTACACTGTTTCTTTGCAAAAATAAACGACGATCCGCTAACGTTTAAACAAGCAATAAAATCAAATGAAAAAACTGACTGGTTAAATGCTGTTGACGAAGAACTTTACGCTATGCGGAAAAATCAGGTTTGGACGACAGTTGACAGACCAAAAACTGACAGTCAAGGAAAACGACCAAACATAATCGACTCCAAATGGGTTTTTAAACGAAAAGTTCAAAACGATGGTGACACGAAATTTAAAGCAAGACTGGTTATTCGGGGATTTAAGGATCGGAACACGTATGATTTGAAAGAGACTTATGCTCCAGTTTCGAGACTTACAATAGTCAGAGCAGTCCTAGCCATAATCAATTACTACGACTTAGATGTGATTCAGTTAGATGTCAAAACGGCATTTTTAAATGGTAAAATCGAGGAAGATATCTATATGGAGATTCCAGAAGGTGTAAACGTGTCAGACGAATTTAGGAAAACAAAAGTATACAAACTCCAAAAGGCTTTATACGGACTTAGAGTTAGCCCCAAACGATAGAATGAAAGTTTTACGAAAATTGCTAATTCGGTAGGTTTGACGAGTGATGTAAACGATCCATGCTTATTTACATGGAAGTCAGGGACATCGTTGGTTATTTTATTAATTTATGTAGACGATATGTTGTTGGCAAGTAACGACAGTAAGAAACTTGAAGACATTAAGAACAAACTAATGAAAGCATTCGAAATGACAAATCTAGGGGAACCGAAATTTTTCTTAGGTATGAAAATAAGGCGAGACAGAAGAACGCGAACATTGAGTATAACGCAAGAAGACTATATAGAGAAAATTTTGAAGAAATTTGAATTTGACACATCTTACCCTAAAAATACACCAATGGTAACTCGCCAAGTTTCAAATCACGATCGGAGAGAACGAGAAGAGATTGGAAACGACTGTTTGGAAACACCGGCAAACACACAGGATATTCCCTATAGGGAAATGGTAGGGAGTTTATTATATCTGGCGGGATCAACTCGTCCAGATATCTCTTACGCCGTAAACGTTTTGAGTCGACATCAGATTGATCCGACTGACAACGAATGGAAGATGATTCAACGAGTCTTCCAATATTTAAAGGGGACAATAACGACAGGTTTAATTTATCAGGGTAGGAGAAACGATATGTTAGCTTATTCCGATTCAAGTTTCGCGGACTGTAAGAATTCAATTTCGACATGTGGATATCTGATACGACTGTTTGGTGACACTGTAGCCTGGAGAACCAATAAACAAAACTATGTGGCTCTTTCGACATGTGAGGCAGAGTATGTGGCTATGAGCCAAGCTTGCCAAGAAATAGTGTCAATCGATCGATCAATATCACGACTGGTGAATCAAAGTTTCTTACCAGTAACACTTAAATGTGACAACCGAGCGGCAGGCATATGTGCTAGTACTAACGGAGGAAACAAATTACGACACATGACGGAAATACATAGAGACTATATCAAAGAATGCATTAATATGAAACGAGTTAATATAGAATGGGTCTCTACCAAAGATCAATTAGCTGATATCTTAACAAAACCTCTCTCTTTCGAAGTTCATATTAGATTACGAAATAAGATCTTGAATAACGACAGTTAAACTAATGTGTATAAATTAACGACTTTATCAAGATGAACATATTTAAATTATTTGTGTACTAATTCAAGTTGTTCCTTTCAGCTAGTGGATCGAAGTCTCAGTAATAAAGATGTATTTTGATTGACGACAGTTTCTTACAATTATTAGATTATCATAGGAATATTTTGTTTACATGCAGTACGACGAGATTATATTTTAGTTTGAAATTCTGATTATAAGTCTTAGATTTGCGACCGACGAATTATATCATTATAAACATTATAAGCTACAAAAATAGAAAACATTTAAGTTAAGGTATTCATATGATTGTAATTCAATTAAGACTGAAAAATTGTTTTGTTTATATGAGATTCAACCTCGGGAGGGAGTGTCAGATTTTGAATATTGCCGCGTACTCGGTTGACTCTCCCCTT
>JABFPG010000046.1:0-11754 GCA_022817505.1 Dicroscelio sp. ZL-2020 | reverse complement strand
TTTGTTTGTGTTTGTGTGAGTGATGAAAAAGACATAATGACACATAGTTAGGCAAAGATTGCACTACTACTTAACCAGGTTTGTTAGCTTACAAATATTTTAATATATTTGTTTTGTAAAATACAACAAAGCTTAAGAGTCATATTAATAAATTGATTTGTATAACAATTATCTTTTCGCTAGTTACGAAAAAGATGATTTTGAGAAAAACGCGTTTGAAAATTAAAAAACACGCAGAAAGTCTACAAATCTCCGACCAAAAACGGAAATGACTTTTTCATTACATGTGCTGCAGAAACACAGTTTTTCTTCCTCAAAACAGGGTTTCGCTCCCTCTGCATAGGGAGAGAAACATTTCCCTCGGGAAAGAAACACATCTCTAGGGAGACAAACAATGTTTCTCTCCCTGTTTTTTAGGCGAGAAACTACGCGTTACTGTCGCACTTGTAACGAAAAATATCGTATGCAACATAGGAAAGAAAAACGATTAACCCACGGGTGAAGTGACTGCACTCGACTAGACCTCGGGCTGCCTTCGGTAGCCCTCAGTTTCATCTCGTGCAGTCGCTTCACCCTGGGAATAATCACTTGTTTCTTTCCCTTGTTGCATAATATACAATTTCCTCATTCCTTACATGTTTCCGTAATTTTTGAGACGAAAAAGAACACTTTCATGATGATCAATCTGCCGATTAGTGGCATAAGGCTTTAAATGTACTGAATGAGGCAGGTGATAAAACTGTGAGCATAAATGACATTCATGATAAAATATATTGCATGCGACAAATTGTAATTGACAATTTTTTCAACCAACTGCTTTTTGTTATGATAAAATTGCTATCAATAATCAATTGGTTGCACATTTATTATGTAATGTGCTTACGTTTAGCTCTTTCGATTTCTCTTTTTCTTTAATTAACGCTGCTTTTGACACTACTTGTTTACTTTCAGGTGCACTGAACGACAGATTTTTTTCAAGCGGAATCCGTTTACCTTCTGCTTTGTATTTGTCGATAAGATCGTCTTTGTCATCTATAATTAGTTCAAAAATAAACAAGATAAAACCAATTTTCAATTCGAAAACCTGTTAAAAAATACAATTTAAAAAACCTCAGTTCATTTAATATAATTGATCTAATGAATTTTATTAGGTTCTATAGTCTTTTAAACTTAAACATACACTGAGAGAAATCCCGAGCTTTTTTAGTATGGCGCCTGTCACTGAAACCTGGTATGGGATTCATGCTACAATTACATGTACCCATGCTAAAACTGCACGGGTTCATGGTATTAACGCATGTATCGCGACCTTTCTTAGAATGGTACTCATCCTCTATTTACATGACGTAAAGTCATAAAAAAACATGGATTTATGAAATTATAGTAAGAATTTCATGCTAAAATTTAGTGGCTTAAGGTGAAATGTCACTCCTATTGGAGTAAGGAAGACAGACTTACTGGCGCCTCCACATGAGCAAGCAAGACAATTATAAAACGAGTAACATTTCATCTTAGGGATGAAGTTGACGAACAATTACTCTACAAGTTAATATATTTAGAGAATTATAAATATCTTAGAATTGTTATGAAAATAAGTCCTAATTAACAAATACAATGTAAAATTACGTACAAATAAGCCTATAAAAACATTAATAATTATTATATGTTATTAAAATATAACATGGATAACTATTCAGTCAGTTTGTTTTTCTTTTCTTTATTATCAATAAATGAAGCATTAGAAAAAAGAGACAAATTCATAAAATTGCATTGCACAATGTTCAATTCTGTAATTCTTTTTTATACAGACAATATTCAAAGTTATATTTTTTTATGAAAAATGAGTGAAAATTGTACGTTTTGTAAAAAGTTTTATATCAAATCATTTAATCGTTTAAACCTTAAAACTTTTTTCTTACACTGAACTATTTCTATATTTTGCACACAAGCATAATATAACTTCTGAAATATATATATATACCCTTAATGGGTTTGTACTTACATTTTCGGGTACAGTTGTAGCTCTTTCTGAAAAAAAACAATATATTAATTTATAATTATATAAAAAACCATGCAATACATTAAAACATTAAAAACATTTCAGCCATAGCGTTTTCTTTTGCTCAATTAACTCGACCCCAGCTTCGGTTTAATTGACAGGTTTTTAAATAAAACTCGTGTTCTTTTGCAAAACTATGCAAATCTAACCAGAGTTTTTCAAAAGAACACGAGTTTTGTTTTAAAAATTGTTAATTAAACCTAACCTGGGGTCGAGTTTATTGAGCAAAAGAAAACGACATTATTCAAAACCTAAACTCAAATTCAAACATGCAAATTAAGGTTATATTTTGTCGGATTTCATTAATTAATTTGAAGCTATTTAAATATATTTGTTGAACGGTGGTGAATTAATTAATTTTTGTATCACTGTTAATAAAATCAAGAATTAAGTTAAAATTAGTTAATAAATATTATATAATAAATCCAAAATTACTTACTGGTACTCGTTCGCTGCAAGGAACCGGTGGAGTATAAACAAAACTTATCCACCTCACCAGCAACAATCTGCGCAGGGGCGGATGCGTCATAACAGGGGCCCGGAACCAATAATTCATATTAAATATATTTTTGTTTATATATTTTTTATATCATTTTCTTCAATGAATAAACCCAATGTTTTTATTAAATACATACATATAATTTTATGCTGTATTCTGCCTGATAAATTAATTTTTTCAGATATTAATTTATCGAATACAACGTTTAAATTAAAAAATACATAAAATATAAAATATAAGCAAAATTAGAAGTAAATTTTAAGTATGAATTATTGTAAAAAATCGGAAAAGTATATAAATTATTATATTCATACTTAAATTTGTTTTTCAAAAATTTGCTTAAGTCACTTCCGTCAAACGTTCACTTCACGTAATTACTGTTGTGTACACAGTGTACTTGCAGATTGCTGTTAATTTGGTCCAGCTGAATTTGTGCAAAGTAATATCGTGCAAGTGGTTACTTTTTTAGGTTTTAGAAGGTTTATTTAGGTTTTATATAGGTTTTCAATCATCGTTCGTTATCAGATTCAATCGTTGCAATGGGATTCAGGAAGAAACCTCCTTCGAAGAAAAAATCGTCGCGAAGACAATGTTTGCAAATGAGGTAATGAATTTCTAAAACGACGTACATTATGTATTTTTTATTAATTTTTTTTATTTATTTTAAACAGTTTCACCTCGGATAATTTCCGTTTGGTTGACAAGTATTATCAATACGTGACAATTTCGTGATAGAATTTAGAAATAGTTTAGTCTAAGAAAAAAGGTTTGATGATTAAACGATTCAATGATTTGACATATCAACTTATAGAAACATACAATTTTCACTCATGTTTCGTTAAAAAATATAACTATAGAAGATGAAATAAGTTTAATTATTAACAAAATGCTCTTGAAACATTTATATTTAAGGAATATTGTCTATTTATAAATTTTAGAAAACTGAACATTGTAAAATGATAATGAAAATGCAATTATATATATTTTGTCTCTCTCATTCTAATATTTCATTTATTAATAATCAAGGAAGAAAGAAAAAACTGACTGAATAGTTATACATGATATAATTAATAATATATGATACTTTTCTATGTTTTTTAGCTTATTTACGTAAATTTACATTGCATTTCTTAATTATGATATGACCCATATTTTATTAATAACTCTAACATATTTCTAAGAGTAATTTTACGTCCAATTGACCCTATATTTTTGCAATGAAACATATAATGTTAGTCTTTTTAGAATTCAAAAGACAAGGGTCATCGTATTTCCAGTTGATTGAATAGGATAAAGAAAGACAAGTGACATTTCATTTTAAATCTTATAGAATTTACAGTGTATCGTGTATGATAAAAATTCAATTTTTTAGTAGGAATGGGAAATTGAAAATGAAGTTTTTAATATGGATATGTATATTCATATGTGAATATCAAAATTTTGACTTTTTGAATTTGAATTTTTGAATTTGAACTTTTGAATATGAACTTTTGTATTGGACTTTTTAATTTAAACGTTGTAATTTTTACTTTCGAATATTAACTTTCGAATTTGAACTTTTGAATTTCAACTTTTGATTTTTAACTTTTGAATGTTAACTTTTTCAATTGAACTTTTGAATTAGAACTATTGAAATTGAATTTTTGAATTTGAACTATTTAATTTAAACTTTTGAATTAAAACTTTTGAAATTGAATTTTTGAATTTGAACTTTTGAATTTGTACTTTTGTATTTATACTTTTCAACTTGAACTTTTGAATTTGAAAATTTTAATTTAAATTTTTGAATTCTAACTTTTGAATTTGAACTTTTGAAAATGAATTTTTGAGTTTCATATTTTGAATTTGAACTTTTGAAATTGAATTTTTGAATTTGAACTTATGCATTTTTCAATTCGAACTTTTGATTTTGAACTTTTTAATTCGAATTTTTGAATTCTAACTTTTGAATTAGAACTATTGAAATTGAAGTTGAACTTTTGAATTTGAACTTTTGTATTTAAACTTTTGAACTTGAACTTTTAAATTTGAACTTTTGAAATTGAATTTTGGAGTTTTATCTTTTAAATTTGAACTTTTGAATTTTTGAATTTGAATTTTTGAATTTGAACTTTTGGATTTTTGAATTTGAACTTTTGGATTTTTCAATTTGAACTTTTGATTTTGAACTTTTTAATTTGAATTTTTGAATTCTAACTTTTGAATTAGAACTTCTGAAATTGAATTTTTTAATGTGAACTTTTGAATTAGAACTACTGAAATTGAATTTTTGAATTTGAACTGTTTAATTTAAACTTTTGAATTAAAACTTTTGAAATTGAATTTTTGAATTTGATCTTTTGAATTAGAAATGTATAATTTGAACTTTTGTAATTGATCTTTTTCAAATTGAACTTTTCAATTTGAGTTTTTCATTTGAACTTCATTTTTCTTTTGAATTAGAAATTTTGAACTTCAACTTTCGAATTCGAACTTTTGAATTTTAACTTTCGAATATTAACTTTTGAATTTTAACTTTTGATTTTGAACTTTTGAATTTTAACTTTTGAATTTTAACATTTTATGGTGTTTTCTTTTGCTCAATGAACTCGACCCCAGGTTAGGTTTAATTGATAGTTTTTACAATAAAACTCGTGTTCTTTTGAAAAACCCGGGTTAGATTTGCATAGTTTTACAAAAGAACAAGAGTTTTATTTTAAAAACTGTCAATTAAACCTAACCTGGGGTCGAGTTAATAAAGCAAAAGAAACGACATTAATGTGAACTTTTGAATTAGAACTATTGAAATTGAATTTTTGAATTTTAACTTTTGAATTTGATATGTTTAATTTAAATTTTTGAATTCTAACTTTTGAATTTTAACTTTTGAAATTGAATTTTTGAGTTGTATCTTTTGAATAAGAAATGTTTAATTTGCACTTTTGAAATGGAATTTTTGAGTTTTATCTTTTGAATTTGAATTTTTGAAATTAAACATTTGAATTAAAACTTTTGAAAATGAATTTTTGAATTTGAATTTTTGAATTTGAAACGTTTAATTTAAACTTTAAAATTAAATTTTTAAGTTTTATCTTTTGAATTTGAACTTGAAATCTGTTTCTGGTAACTGGGGTGAGGCTGAAAACATTCCATTTTTTTAAATTATAGGAGGGTGAAGTTTGCTGAAGAGAAGAATTCCAATGAACAGACCTCCCGAAATAATGTTGTGGAAAGTACCGTAGTTCCTTTAGATTCTGAACATTCTAGGGAAGAGTGGAATAATTCAGGTCTAAATTCTATGATTTCATCCGCTGCTAATGAAACTTTACCAGATGTTTATGAAGAAATACCAGGAAACGATCCTACTAATGTTCACGAAGAATATCATGATGAAGACATTTATGAGAGTAGCGGCTATGAAGTATCTATTCCGCAACAAATGGGATCTGAGCTTCAAGTTGAACAATCCCAAAATGCAGTAAGTAATTGTAATAATAACAACATTGGTAATGTGGAAACATGTAATATTCAGCATTTCGACTCCAATAATACGGATAATGAAAGTCAAGTCCACATTGACGCAGGCTCTTCATTGGAATTCGACATACTTGATCAGTCCATTCTGGAGGAAAGATGTATTTTAAATATAGGATACTTGTACACCGAGTTACACCACCAATTTGACGACCATTCTGAAGGATTGGATTGCCGTTTTAGAGATTTAATATTGGAGAAAATTCATTCAAAAGGCTTATTAAAACAATTGTTTTTCAAATGCCAAATGTGTGGTTTCGAAGCCAATGTATGGTCAGAACCAACCAACGTGGAAGAAATCATGGATATTAATAATGCTGCAGTTACTGGAACTATCACAACTGGTATTGGATTTTCTCAGCTGGAAGAACTATGCGCCTCAATGAACGTAAAGTGCATGGCTCCAGGTACTTATAGACAATATCGGCAAGATGTAATCGAAAACTTTTTACAAAGTGCTACTCAGAGTATGCATCTTGCAGCAGAAGAAGAGAAAAAAATGGCCATCGAAAATGGAGATCTTGCGGACGGAATACCTTACATAACGGTTGTGGCGGATGGAGAATGGTCGAAAAGATCTTACGGTCATTCTTACGATGCTTTATCAGGAGTAGGTGTAATTATTGGATATCGTACGAATAAAGTCTTATACATTGGCGTACGTAATAAATATTGTACCTTTTGTGAATTTTATAAACGAAAGGGAGTGGATTGTCCATCTCATCGGTGTTTTAAGAACTTTCAACGAAGTGCTAGTTCAACCAGTATGGAAAGTGATGCCATAGCAGAAGGTTTCAAGTGTAGCGTCGAAATGCACGGTCTTATATACCGAACTCTTGTGGCCGACAACGATAGCAATGTATATGCAGCAATCATGAATTGCAGACCATATCAAGAGCAGCAAATTACGGTGAAAAAAATTCAATGCACAAATCATTTATATCGTAATTTGTGTAAAAAATTAACGACAGTTGCCGAAACGCCTCAACCAAAGGGACAACGACAGCCTGGTTATGTTGAAGCACGAAATGTGATTAAAAGAAATATTTTGAAAATACGTCAGGAAATTGTTAAATGTTCCGATATACGAAGCAGCATGAATTGTTCCGAGACAGTCAAAATTGCGGAGTTGCAGAAGGACATTCTGAACGTATCAAGCCATGTCTTTGGAGATCATAATTTGTGTTTTGCACGAGGTTTTGACTGTACAGATTTACTTTCTGAAGAGAATTTTGTTCCGTCAATCGTCAAGCATGGATTTAGCGATAAAATCGAAGCCATTATGCGAAATTTTAGCAGCCACGCCGAAAGTTTATTGTTAAATATGACTAATAATGCTGCAGAATTATTTAACTCAATCTTGTGCAAAGAAATTGGTGGTAAACGTATATTTTTTAGCGGCCGGGGATCATACGATGCACGTGTCTCAGCAGCAGTTGTACAACACAACACGCATCAAGTATTAACTGAGATCCATCGAAGTACAGGAAAAATTGTACCATCAGTAATCGAGAATCTTGAACAACAGAGACAAGAAGCGGTTGCAAGGACTAAACAATATAGAGCAGAACATGGACGAAGTCGAGCATTGACAACAAATGGACAACCTGACGAATTTTATGGTCCATGTTCTCAACAACCAGATATGACTTTGGAAGTATTGAACACGCTGAAGGAACATCACTTTCTAAAGCTGAAAGAAAATGCTGATTCATGGGAAGAAATTGAAAGATCTACCAGAGACCAAAGTGAAAGTGACCGATGGAAATCAATCAGAGCTTTAATGTTGACATCATCAAATTTTGGAACAGTTTGTCGCATGAGACCTTCTACTTCCTGTGGAACAACGGTAAAAGCAATTCTATATCCTTCACACAAAGAGACAGCAGCCATGAGGTATGGGAATGAAAATGAAGCAACGGCTAGATTGGCTTTGATTGAAAAAATCGGCAAAGACATATCTCCATGCGGTTTATTTATTGACCGCGAATGTCATTATCTTGGTGCTTCACCAGATGGTTTAATAGATTCCGATGGTTTGGTGGAAATAAAATGTCCTAAGTCAGCAGAAGCATTGACTGTAGCCGAAGCTATAAAAACAATACGAAATATTGGATGCATCTTCGAAAAAGGAAATACCAATAAAATGAACTGTAACCACAAATATTATTATCAGGTCCAAGGACAACTGAATATTACTGGAAGAAAGTACTGTTTATTTGCTGTTTGGACACCTAAAGATATTCATTTTGTTCGTGTAGAGAAAGATAAGCTGTTCTGGGAACGAAAAATGAAGCCATACCTTACTCGGTTTTACATGGAATGTTTACTACCTGAAATTTTAGATAGTCGCCACAATCGCCACATGCCAATACGAAATCCTGATTATATTCTCCAAAATATGGAAATTGAAAGGAATCGAAAAAATAATGGAACAAAAAGAAAAAGAACTGAGGCCTCTGTAACAGACGATATTCAAGAAATGAATGAGAATAACGAGGAAGAAATATTGCAATACGAAAATGAAATTTTAGAAACTAGTGGAACAGTTGAAGAACGTCGTAACCAAATTGACAATCGTTCCGTCAGCTTGCAAGCTGTCATGAAAGTCGTTTTGCCAACTACATCACCGGTGAATGATGCTTGTCTCGACGCTATTTTAAAAATAATAAGGGAAACAACGAATTTTCAAACACAAAGCGTTCAATGGGTGATATATCGTGATATTTTAGAATCAATTGACTCTGGAAGTAGCATCCAGATATTGGGCGGTAATACCGGATACCACTGGAGATGTTTACATTATGACGGGGAGCAATTGTATGTTTATGACAGCTTAACCAACAATGGATACGAGTCATTCACAGAAATTGAAGACGCATATATAAGGCAACGTTTTCCACGCATCGATAGAGATAGAGTATCATTTCCACGTGTTATTAGACAACCAGATTTTGTTAGTTGTGGGGTTTACGCAGCTGCGTTTGCTACTAGTATTGCTCTTGGAAGAGATCCCAGTATCGAACTATATTCTACAAATTCTGAAGAAATGCGCAAACATTTTGTAGAAATTGTTCGTCAAAACCTATTATTACCATTCCCAGTGGAGAATACGTAAAACATCCTTTCCAGTTTTTCGTAAAACTTTTTAGGACCCCTTGTTCTTGAGGAATAAGAACAATTGTAATGTGTAACTCGCATGGTGTCGTTTTTCTGGTTGTAAGAAGTCCGGAGTTTTATGAAAGAGAAGGGAACTGGTTGTTTAATAATGCAGAGTCGCTATTAGCGTGTGCTGCTTGCTTTTTATATAAGTATTAAACTTGTATATGGTAGGTATTATAAATTTATGTAAGACATACAGTAGAAGCAAATGTCATCTTACAGATGCAGTAAGTCCAGAGTCTTCTGAAAAAGAAGTGAGCTGGTTTTTTGATATGCCAGAGTCGCTGTTGGCGTGTGCTGGCTGTTTTTATCTAAGTATTAAACTTGTATATGGTAGGTATTCAAAACTTATGTAAGACATAATGTGGAAGCAAATATCATCTTACAGGTTGTAGGAAGTTCAGAGTCTTCTGAAAAAGAAGTGAGCTGGTTTTTTTAAAAATGCAGAGTCGCTATTGGCGTGTGCTGCCTGCTTTTTATAAAAGTGTTAAATTTGTATATGGTAGGTATCTAAAACTTATGTAAGACATACTACGGAGTAGTATGTTACAGGTGGTAGGAAGTCCAGAGTCTTCGGAAAGAGAAGTGAGCTGGTTGTGTGATATGCCAGAGACGCTATTGACGTGTGCTGGTTGCTTTTTATCTAAGTATTAAACTTGTATTTGGTAGGTATTCTAAACTTATGTAAGACATACTACAGAAACAAGTATCATCTTACAGGTTGTAGCAAGTCCAGAGTCTTCTGAAAAAGAAGTGAGCTGGTTGTATGATATTCCAGAGTCGCTATTGACGTGTGCTGGTTGCTTTTTATCTAAGTATTAAACTTGTATATGGTAGGTATTCTAAACTTATGTTAGTCATACTATAGAAGCATATATCTTAAAGATTTTAGGGTGTCCAGAGTCTTCTAAAACAGAAGTGAGCTGGTCGTGTGATATGCCAGAGTCGCTATTGACGTGTGCTGGTTCCTTCTAAATAATAAGACATTTCAGCAGGGTGAATTTTATACATCGATAACTTTATTTCCAAGTTTTGAAAAAACGTTCTTAGGCGCCTGGGATAGCGGACAATATTGGAACGATCTATCTCTCGAGCATAAGCACCTATGCATCGAAGACACCATAATCCATGCCATAATACACGCCATAAGGTGGCTTACCTCGAACATACGGTATTAGCTAAGAGCATGTGCTGGTTTTCTAAACTTAATAGAAATCGCAGTACAGCAAATATAGAATTACATATTCTAGGAGGACCAGAGTCTTCTGAAAAAGAAGTGGGCTGGTATGATCACACCAATGTCTTTATGCTTGATATCAGATTATTAATCGGAGAGACGAATAGATATACTGGTTGCGTCTCACGTAAGTGAGCGTTGGTGGGGCTCACTTTTTATAATAATTTGTATATTCTGTTAATTACTAAATTATGCAGGCGCGTACATCAGTCATGCTGTCTAAGTACTGGATTTTGATTTTATTTCTGTGTAAAAGAATTTTAACGAGGCAAGTGTAGGATAGTGATTAACATTACCAACTTGAACTCTACAGGCGGGGGTCGATTTTCATTTCGAGCACCTGGATCAATGAAGATTAAGGGGTTACTCTACATTAGCAGTTGAAAAAAATGGTCATTTTGAAGCGTGGATTGCGAAAAGGGAATTAAATGTATTACAAATCGGTAAAAAGGCCTTCATTTATTCATCTTTGAACTAAAAAAAATTCATAATTTGAGTCACAAATATTAATATTAAGTAGTTCAAAAATGGCGACTCCCAGAGCTCCTCACCAATTCAGTGTTGGCATGAAATCTTCTTGTAAACAAAAGATAACGTCGATTTCGTAAGTCTGCCGTGAATTTCGTGAATATAGCTATTAACTGTCAGAGGTTTATTATTTTTTTGAAAATTAAAAAAACGACGTTATGAAAATTGAGGTCTATTTTTTCACTCAGAATTTTGATCTAAAACTCGAAATAATGTTTTGCGAAGTTAAATTTTTAAAAATCACTTCTGACAGTTAATAGCTATATTCACGAACTTCACGGCAGACTTACAAACTCGACGTTATCATTTGTTTACAGGAAGATTTCATGCCGACACTGAATTGGTGAGGAGCTCTGGGAATCGTCATTTTTTAACTACTTAATATTAATATTTGTGACTCAAATTATGAAATTCTTTTAGTTCAAAGATGAATAAATGAAGGTCTTTATACCGATGTGTAATACATTGAATTCCCTTTTCGCAATCCACGCTTCAAAATGACCTTTTTTTTCAGCTTCTAATGTAAGGTTCTAATGTAACCCTAATATACTCTAAGATACGTACCCAATTTCATGTTCAGCATACTTGTAAGAAGACCGACGCGAATTTTTATACAAAAGAAAAATGGCATTTTTTAAATGAATATTGAGTTACTCTAATTGTTGCACATTATTTATATTAGCTTATACGAATAATAAAAACAAATGTTTGAATGAGTTTTAAAATAAAAACATGAAAAAATTGGTTTTTAAGTAA
>JABFPG010000045.1:0-11799 GCA_022817505.1 Dicroscelio sp. ZL-2020 | reverse complement strand
GTGCTCTTCACTCCATCAACCCCAACCCAGGACATCACAAAACATTATGCAATGTTTCGATACCATTGATGGAACTGATAAAGATACACTTCCAATATACAGTGTTAAAGAAAACATTTTATTTTCTAAAAAAATAAGGCATTATACCATTTATGATTTTCAAGAGGACATTGGCCCGATCCATAATTTGCCAGTTGGCAACGAAGAAGCTGAATATTTCAACCTGTTCGTTAATGATAGCATATACGATCTGATAGCGTCGGAGACAAATAACTACGCAGCTTACAGTCAAAAGCAGAAGAATCATGTGGACAAACACTGGATAGAAGTAACAGGTCGTGAAATAAAGGCTTACATTGGCGTGCTTATGTATATGGGTATTGTGAAATTGAGCAACATCGAAGAGTATTTTTGAAATGATTTTGTATTATGTCCTTTGGTAACTCAAGCCTTCACCCTCCAAAGGTTTCTGAAAATCGAGCAGTACGCATGTCAACGACGTCGAAAAGGCTCCACAGTTTGGTAGCGAAAATTACGACATTTTATATAAAATACGACCAATTTTGAAAGTCATCGATAAATTCGCAGAACATTACAAAACAAATAAAGAGCTTTCTATTGACAAAGCGATGATTGAATTTCAAGGTCGTTGCATATTAAAACAATATCTGCAAGATAAACCTCATCCATGGGGTTTTAAAGCATGGTGTATATGCGAAAGTAGGACTGGATATCTTTTGAATAGTCATATTTATTTAGGGTAAAAAGAGCAGCGAGATAAAGACCTGCTACTCGGGGAACAAGTAGTCGTGCAACTATCCAGACCTTACTTTGGCAAATACCACCATGTATATTTTGGTATTTTTTTCTCATCAATCAGATTGATGCATATATTATTAAAAGAAAAGACTTATGCTTGTGGAACGTTGCGAAGTGATCGAAAATTTTTTCCTAAAGAACTGAAATGGAGTAAATTAAAGTTAAATCAGGGGGACTTTGTCAGAATGCAATCTGGTCAGGTGACGGTAAATGTGTGGAAAGATAAGAAAGACGTACGAATTGTATCAACTAATTGTTCTGACGAAATTGGTAAAGTGACGACAAAAGTAGGAAAAGAAAGAAAAGAGATTAGTTGTCCTTTGGCAGTTCAAAACTACAATTTGCATATGAATGGGGTCGACTAATTTGACCAAAAGCGATCATATTATAATATATATAAAAAGCACAAAAAGTGGTGGAAATACATTTATATGTTTGTAATTCAGTGCGCATTAATTAATAGTTTCGTTATATATGACTTGTCAAATTGTCCTCAGTAGTAAGGTACTCACTATGGACAGACGGACGATGACCTTGAATGGCGCCGTTGGCGCCATTCAAGGTCATCGACCCGTCCGTCCATAGTGAGTACCGGACTACGCGTGTACATTGTGTGTGTGTGTGTGTGTGTGTGTGTGTGTGTGTGTGTGTGTGTGTTTGGTAGGTACATCTCGTGTTGGTGTATACCTGCTAATTAACTACTCACCTGTGTCCAAAGTGACTCCTGGCTCGGAATCGGAGTCTGTGGAAAAGTGCGCGCGCGCGTGTGTCGTGACGTCACGGGGAGATTAAAAAATCTCCTTGGCGAGGAATCGAACTCGGGTCGCCGAGGTGTTGGTCCGGCGTCTTATCCACTGGGCTATGGAGGCTTCTTGTAGACCACTGGTTATTAGTCGTTGACTTCGAGCAATGCGACGGATAGTGACGAGATGGCGGAGGTGGTGGTGGTGGTGGTGGTGGAGGGAGTAAGGCTCCGTCTGGTCCGTCGAAGGAGTGTATGGTGACGTCACGGGAAAATCTGCTTGGGCGAGGAATCGAACTCTGGTCGCCGGGGTGTTGGTCCGGTGTCTTATCCACTGGGCTATGGAGGCTTCTTGTAGACCACTGGTTATTAGTCGTTGACTTCGAGCAATGCGACGGATATTGACGATGGTGGACGTGGTGGTGGTGGTGGTGGGGGTAAGGCTCCGTCTGGGCCGAGACGATCGCTCGTCGGGGTCACTTTGGACAATTTTATATGTGTACGTCTGTGTATGTGTGGGTGTGGCTGACCGAGTTGCTCGTGCGACGAGACAACTTTGGACGATTTTTGTCTTTGTGTGCGTGTGTGTATATGCGCGCCCATGCAGGTTAATAGTATGGGAAATAAATGCTTAAGATTATATTATATATTTATTTAATAAAAAGTGTACTTACCTTCGTTAAAAAAAATCACGTGTGATTTATGTTAGAAATATTTGTCAGATATTTCTTGCTCTCGTACACACGTCCTTCACGTTCGTTGTTGTAGAACCAACTAGTTGGATTTTTAATATAAAAAATAGTATATATTTTTTTCGTAAGGAGGGGCCGGCGGGGAGGGGGAAGAGGGGGAGGTGTCAGACGCCTGCGCAGATATACATGCGCAGAAGAAAAAAACAAGTTTAAACCTGTTGTTTTATGTATATATTGAAATATTCTTGGAATTTACAATGTGTCACGATTTCGTAGAATTACATTTTCAGGAGCGTATACAACATTTAATTAATATGACTAAAAATAATTTTTACATTTCGTCTTCTAAGTCATCGTCTAAGTCGTCATTTACATCATCATCTAAGTTGTCATTTAAATTTATTTCGTACTCCTTAAAAAACTCATTTTCCACAAATACGTCTATAATTACGCCGAGTTTTATTAATTCCATGATCGTATGAATTGTACCGGCAACGCGGATTATTTCACAACATGGGAATGTTATGTCTTCTTCCCAGTTACGACGAGGAAAGTTTACAAAATTTTGTACAAATTCTTCGTGCATACGTTGTCGTTCTTCATCACCGCTCTCATATTGGTCTAAGGAGCTAGTAATTACTTTCATTCGCGATGCAATTTCACAATGTAATCTAAAAGACGCAATAATATATAGAAACTGTTTATATTGAATAGGCCCTAATATTTCTATCAACTGACTGTGAATACCTTCATAAAAATCTGCATTCACTTTCAGTTTTACACGCCATAGATATATTATGCTTAAATCAAACAAAATCATACGCTGATTGTATAAAATTTCACATAATTCTATACGATTTATGCAAGGTCTATTGTTAATTATATATTGTAATGATAACTGAAAAATAGATTTAACTGACTTCTCATTAAGTGAACGTTTGGAAAATAATTTGTTTAAAATACGTAAGACACTGACCCTGTTTGTTAAACAATTTTCGAATTTATTAAACAGGTTTGATGGCAATAATTTTTTTAAGAAATTATCTGGTATAAGGAGTAGCGTACATTCAAACATTGGCGGGTTGTTGATATTTTTTAAATTTATGGTAATATTATGCATATAACAATTATGAAATTCTTTTAAGACATCTATTTCGTAATACTCGGGTAAATCGCTGCTCGATGTTTCAATATAAAAATCACTGTCGAAATAATGCTCATAAGGATGTACTGTGGGTGTAATTCCCGCACACCAGTTCTGTATTCTTACCTAAACAAAAATTATATGATAAAATTAAAATACAATATTTAATTTTCTCGCTAAAAATCGTCGACAGTTAATTTTAATAATTTCACATCATAAATATGATTTTGCTGCGATATTTCGTACAAAATATCACTAGGTGATCCATATTCAAAATGTAATTGATTATTGCAAAATTGATTTCTGTATCGAAATTTTATAAAACGTTCATTTCTCATTAAAACCATAACTTTATTTAAATATGCTTTTGTCGAATAGTCTTGCGATTCTACTTCTCCAAGCAAATTAAATAAAGAATTTTGTTCGAAAAGTTTCACCCAACATGCTTCTTTTAAGCTTAACAGTCCATCCTGAAATTATAAGAAGACATTTGCAATCAAAGACGTCTTATTAATCGGTGTTATCACATATGTGCTTGAATCCATATGGTAGAGAAATTTGCGAATTAAAGTTACGCTTTAATAGCACGGGTTTTACAGTTTTCATTTGTTTCACGGTTACTACGTCGTGATGAGGAGTTCTACGTATCGCATCGAACTCAACAGTTACGTGAGTATTGGTGTTAATCAATTCTTTTATCGTATTGTAATTTATAAGTTTTTTATTTTTAAAGTTTAAACCTATGCCTTTGACTTTACAAATTTCATCGCACGTACCGTCAGGTTTTTGCACGATATATGCATAAAACTTTGGCCCTCCCGATACAAATGACTTTATGTAAGAGCCTTTACCGTAACGTTCAAGCTCATCCGTCATATCACCCAGAAAATTACCCGTTGGCGGTTCGTAAAGTCCTGGTTGACTCACGAAAATGACAGAGTCAGTATCATAATAAAGCACGCGATCTTTTAATTGTTCTAAATATGAGTATAATTTAAGTCGTGCTTGAGCTGTCGTATAAGCTGCTAAAACAACGTTTGTTATTGGCGACGGAGTTACACTTTCATCAACGCTTTTGTAAGTCACGTACATGACTTCATCGTTAACCGGTAAAATGGACGATACTTCGATTTGTGCATCTAAAAGAAGTTCTAATAACTTGTTGCGCGTTTGAACAATTTCGGTGCGGGGTAAATTATCGCGCTGACCAAATTTACCCCAGAATGAATTAAGGCATAATTTTGCAACTGAGCGTAAACCGGGATTATCGCAAATATTATTTTTATCGAGTTTAATATTTTCCACTTTTAAATAATCATTTATATATTTGTCCCTATCTTCGAATGTTTCACATTCCTTCGGCCAGTCACTCGATTCTTGTTTTATTTTCAAAAATGTGTTTATATAATCTACAAATAATCCGTTTGATTTAGAATTGTTATTATTCGAGTTATATTGTGTAACTTTGTACTGCCATATTTCAAAAATATTTAAAATTTTGTACCCAACTTTTACACCGTATCGTAATTCGTCCGCAACCCACACGCCCTCGAGCCATCTGTCCTTCTCATCCGAATGCGAACATTCGCCCCGTATCATATGTTCACCGCATGAACGACAGAGAACGAACATCAAGCGTCCGTGCATACGTGTTGGTAATAACGGATGGAATAGATCTCTCGGTGGAAGTACGCGTGCAGCTATAAGGCCCTCAATATTGGAAATATCATAATTAGAAGTTGTTAATTTCACACAATCAAGACCGACATAAACACGAGGATGACCGATGACGAACTTAGCGTATTTCGACACCCAAGGATACAAACTACAGATGTCAATATATTTTATGCGCTCGTCACCCGACACCTCGTAAAAGGTCGTTGTATTGCCGGTTCGACCGCCGAAAAAAGCATTCCTCGGGTCGATGACGTAGGTTAAGAGTGAATTTTCCGTCAAATATCGTCTAGTCTCGTTGTCATTCTTCATACGCAGATCGAACTCGCATTCCCATATTTCTAGCAAATTATAGCCTGCATTTTTTATTCTACGCGAAATGTTAAGCGTTCGCTCGTATCTCGTCTCCATCGAGTCACCGGGTTTGAATTCTTTGTTTCGCGCAATTTTAAAACACTTAATGCATCCGTGCCAATAGCAGCCATGAAATTGGTACACGTGTTTGGTGCCGGTATCAACATCATCGTAGAAACCGTCCACCAAACATCCTATCGGCAAGCGAATTTCGCGGCCTCGACCTGCGTGAATAATTTTTCGATTTTTCATTTTTTCACACAACACCAGCCATTGTATTGCTTTACGAGACTGTTTATCTGCGAGCCGATAACCACCGTGTGGTATTAAACCAATCGTATCAGGTTGTAAGAAATTTTTCCGAAAAACTTTATTACAAGCCGAGGCAATTGTACACGAGTTCTTAAATGGACAAACGTTACCCACTGTCAAAAATATTTTCCGAAAAGCCAAACAAGCGCGTCGTAAAATTGTCACGTCCATTTTGCAGTAGTTCACGATTTCACGTTGAAAATCAAAGTTATACCCTTGATTACTTAATTTGTCGTGCCATTTAAGAAATTTTTCGCGTTCATCAGAATTCATTGTGTCGGGTGAATAGAACGCTTTGTCAGGCAAACAACCGCTATATTGCTGATTCTCCAATTTGTTAAAAAGATGTGGAAAGTAACCTTTAACTTCATCCAAACCAAATGCTTTTGGTAATTTTGATAAACTCATTTGAAAATAATTCAAACTATCAATAAAAACAGTATTTTCGCATTTCATCTGAATAATTTTCGAGCCATTAAGAATTAAATCTGGTTGTTTTCTGTTATTGGCAACTAGATATCGTAAAAGGAACTGTGAATCGTACGATTTACTATTTTGGGCAATGCAAATAATTTCTGCAAATTTACTCGTTGGCCGAACAACGTAATCGGTAAATTTTTGTATGCAGTCGTCTTTAAAAACTTGTTCACGAATACCGCACGACGGACAGCGCTCGGAAATGTCATCTTTTTCGATACAGACATTACAGGCTTGTTGTGTGACGCATAAATTTGGCGTATGTTCGTACGTATCGGTTGTGCCAGGCAGTAACGTGTCTTGACGCGACTCGAAATCGTAAAATACAAATAAGAAATTCGTATTTTTACTTCGTTTTGCTGTGTCTTTTATCGGCTGTATATAACACAAATGATTCGATTCCACGTCTTTGTCACAGTTTCGACATTTAATTATACCGCAAGTGTGAGGAATATTTGCATAAACTCTTTTGAAGCAATTTTTGCATAGTTTAATTGCTCCACAGACACTTTCATTACGACCTTTACCGACATTGTACGATCCGGCTTTCAGATGTTGGGAAAAGCAATCTGAGTTTAGAAAAAATCTATTACATTCATTACAAAAAATTTCATTAGTTTTATCACATGGCGACAATGTGTAACATCGCGAACATTTTTTTGTACAACGATGATTTTTTTTAAACGCTGTATTGCAATATTCACAAAAATTCTGTGAACCCATTGCACCGGTAAGATTCAGTATCGGTTCGTAATGTTGTTTATCGTCATAATAAAGAATATTTAATTTATGCCTCACACTGCCGTATTTTTGCATAGTATTTGCGGTTCCATCAAAAATCGGTTTCCCCCCGTTGCCTAGTCCTTTACACTCGTATATTATTATCGCGAATCCTTCTGCCGATAAACAATTTTGAAAAAGTTCAATCTCTTTAATGCCACAGCCTTCACGCGGTACGTGTACGCCGGCTTTAACGACAAGTTCCATAGCAGCGGATTTTTGTAAACAGCCACGTGAATTTCTTATCCTTTGCCACAATTTGTGTAATTCACCCGTTCTCAAGTCACCGCGTAGTACGTAAGTTTTTGCCGCAACGAGTGCTCGCGGTAAACAAAGATTGTCCGTATTTTCGATTGATAAAATTGATTTTTTGCGCACATTATTTAGGGAAATTTTCACTCTGCCGCACCCTCTTTCGCCACGTACGATAACGTATGTTATGATTAAAGGTGTTTGTACGTCGAATTCTGCATTACTTTGTACAGCCGAAAGTATGAGGTTTGCGATATCGTCCGCTTGAAAGTCCCGAATCCGTCGAAAAGACAACCACACGGAACCGTGCGAAAAATTTTCTGAGCTACATGTTACTCCAATAAAATCACTCGGTTCATACCCCGTGATCAAATCGCCGTGTATTTTTCGAGTGATTTTATTCAACCAATGCGATAACGATTCATTTGCGGAGGGCTTTTCTAATTTAATCGCGATTTCTCTACCGTATGTTTTAAACCGTCTATAAAAACGTCTTTGATCACTTACAATTTTATAAGCTTCCTCGTCGTTTACAACGTCAGCGTCCACGTTCAATTCTCCTTCGTCTTCTTCGTTATCTGACGTTGATGATGTTGATGATGATGATGATGAAATTTCCCCCACATTGCTCCGGTTAGCGTTTGACGGGCCTGGTCTCGACATTTCTTCTTCGATAGATGGGGCTCCTTTCCCCGTGCGAATATAATCTATGAAAACCCCAAAAATTAAATTTAATAATAACACAATTTTTTCTTTCCAAAATTTCATGTTATTTTATTAAAGTTATATTTTGCAACACACCTGAATTCGGTATTTCGAGTTCTTCAAACGCTTCATCTAATCCATCGTTTAGCAAGCTTGAGAAATCTGGAAAATAAAGATATAGTTTTAATTTATCAGAAAAAAACAACAAAGATCTGAAGTTTAAATCCCATAAATTTGTTCACTCACCGTTCATTTTATTCGTATAATATTGATTGAAAATAGGAGCAGCGAGTCCGGCATCAGAAAAGTTGCGTTGACGTAGCACTTGTACCACCAACTCCAGAATTTTTCCGTTGACATCAAAAATTCCGCGTTTATGTAATAACAAAATTTCGCGCAGTCTCAACACCAACAGAACTTTTTTTATCCGCCGCACCAAAACGTCCACACTTAATTTTTGCAGTCTTTGGACGCGGACATTACGACACAGGCGCCTCAAAGGAGCGTTTCGCCAACCACAAAGCGCAATTATTTGCAAGAAACACTGAATGAGTACGACACGATCCATGGCGAAATACGGACAAGAAAACTAATTCTTTTACAAATACGTGAACCAGGCGACCGACCAAAATGCAATGATGTGTGCTTCAATCGGGAAAGCTCAATTTATACAGATCTTTGAAATCCAGAATTATGAACTGACCAATGGCTGTTTCTTTTTTCAAACAAAGGTGTCGTTGTCAAATACTCGACAAGGTAAATAGCATCGAAGTAAAATGGATATTTTGGTAATAAAACCACTTGAAGACTGTAATATGATATGTCATGTGAAAATTTTTGAACCATCGAGTCGTGCAAATTAATTACCCACTTGAAAATGTCATAATATGTAAACAACGTTCCCCTAAATTGAACACACGTAATAAACACTTGACAATCTCTTAACATAAATCTGTCAACACGTCAAATAAGGTGATTTTGATCGTCATACGTATTATTACAATAAGTCTCTGTTCTACGAATCCGTTTTCCAAGAAATTAGTTTTCGGACCACTTACAGATTTGAGCACACACGTGTATGTATGTTTATATCAGCAAACAGAAAAAGGATTATGAACATTCTAGAACTGAACAAAAATTGCACAGGGAAGGGGTAAAGGCGATAGAGTTATATATAACAGAATTTGGCTGATCTAGATCAGTTTTCGATGGGATCTGATTTCGTGAAAAAGTGTTTGGAAATAAGAACTCGACTCGAAATTTTAAGTGCGGATATCGTGAAAGTGAAACAAGACATTGTATTATACGAATATTGTTCTGCGATCAACGAACAGTTGAGTAAAACACACATAAGTAAAAAAAGGAAGAGACAAAATGGCCAGCAGTAACACCAGTGACAGTCACAATGCAACAAATGTAAGTAATTATAACGAAATTGTGTAATTATTTTCTTATAATTATAAAGTGTATAATAATTTTGTATCAAGGGTCGCGGAAGCGAGCCGACGAGACAAGGCACGCGACACGACTCTATATACTTGTGTTTTGCGTTTTTTTCTACCTTTCTCTTTCTATCCTACGGGTTTGATATACACGAACAAAGAGACAAGATCACGTCTGTCAAAATTTTTCTTCAGACGCCTAGTTTCTTCAGTGTACATAATTCCTCAGGGTACTAGTTTCTTCAGGATTTTCGTGCAACGTGATTGGACGATCGCTGCCAATCTAGTTATATTGTTTCCGTGGTCACGTTCATACGAATGCGACCTAACATTACCAACGTCTCGTCGTCATCGCGTGATGGTTATGTCCTTTGGCGTTTTCTTTTTTATGATCCGCCAAAATACGTGTTTATTTACGTTTTACGCTCGACTGCCGTATATCAATCAGATCAGATAAGTATTCTTTTTTTTATATTTAGAAGCATTATGATATTATGATATAAGTAAATAAGAAAGATACTTTGTGAATGCTTTGTTTTTCTGTTTTAGGTTTGATTGATTCTTTTTCGGAAGGAAATAAAATGTCAGCTGATTGGGCTAACAGAGACAGTGATATTTTTCTTTTATTTGTGATTTTTTTCTTTTTCGGAAGGAATCTTTTTCGGAAGGAAGTAAAATGTCAGCTGATTGGACTGACAGAGACAGTGATATTTCTTTTATTATGTGTAATATTAGTGTAGTGTTGTTTATTATTACTGTTACTAGTTAGTGTTGTTTATTATTATTATACTGTAGTGTTGTTTATTACAGTATAATTACACTATAATCAAGGAATTGTAGTGAATTGTATTAAAAAAATAATAATAAAAATGACTAGGGGAGACCGGGGCGAATCGGCTCCCTTACTTTATTTCGAAATATAGCTGTCATGTAAACTGACTGACGCAACGAATTTAGAAACGAATGCACCTTTAATATTAACCCCAAGGCTTTAGCCAATAAATTGATGTGATTATTGCCACAATAAAAAATTTATTTGTTTGTTAAAATTGAAATTGCCAAAATCCTGACCGAATAGCCCCGATCTCCCCTAATAATAAAAGTGACTAGTTATATAAAATTTATTGAATTAAAATGTAAAAAGTGGTAACAAATTATATAAAATTGATTAAAACATTGCAATTTAATTTATTTTATTTATTTAATTAATTTATTTAGATTTATTTTTAGATTTATTCCAATTTTCTATATTTTTCTATTTACAATTGAAACACGAAAATTCAAATCGCTTTAAATGAAAAATATGCATATTGAGCAAAATTGTAATAAATAAATTTAAAGGGATAAATTGTACAAAGTGGAGGAAAATTGTAAAATAAATGTATGGTGACCAAGAATTAAAAAGTTACAATAAATTGTAAAAAATTGATTATAATTGTAAATTTGCAATTAAATTCGGTTGATTTACATTTATTCAGGGGCGTGTTAATACATTCAGTCGCCCTAGGCCAATCCAAGTTGCCGCCCAAATTTTGTCAAAGGAAATTCCGTTTTTAATCTTTATAAATATCATTTATCACATAATAATTATGCGACTTATACACAATGTATGCTTTGGTTACATTTCATATCGATTAGATATAAATCTCTGACAATAACATAATAATACTTAAAAATAAAGTGAACGAGCATAATTATTAAAAACAATTTCGACGTGCTTTTTGACAAGCAAATTCGTCAATGATGAAGTTAAGATTTAAAGTTTGCAAAGTTTTTTCTTCAATGCACAAAATTGTCAAAAAATTAAGTCTTTGTTCCATCATTGTGGATAGTAGGAGTAAAAAAGTTATTTTTTTCTCACTTTCATTAAAATAATAAAAAATTAAATTTTGAATTTTGCCGCTCCTAAAAATTTGCCGCCCCAGGCCAGTGCCTGTAGTGCCTGTGCATTAATCTGCCCCTGCATTTATTCCAATTTCTATATTGTACAAAAATATGAAAAATATTACCATTGTCTGTAAATTATTTTATCTTAATCTTAAAGCCAGACTTTTGTTTGGACTGTGAACATTGTTCCAGTCAGGGGTATGAGGGTTCATTCTGTAGTCAAATGGCATATTCGAAAACTATTCTCGGAGACAGTTAATAAAGGATGTACTTATGTAAAATGAATGGACTGTCCTTTATTATTAACTGTCTCCGGGAATAGTTTTTGAATGCGCCAAAAAACGCGACCGCGATCGCGGTTGCTGCCACCTTCTTTCTTTGTTATATTCTTTATTCAAAAATTCAAATTCAAAAATTCAAATTCAAAAATTCAAATTCAAAAATTCAAATTCAAAAATTCAAATTCAAAAATTCAAATTCAAAAATTCAAATTCAAAAATTCAAATTCAAAAATTCAAA
>JABFPG010000044.1:0-11859 GCA_022817505.1 Dicroscelio sp. ZL-2020 | reverse complement strand
TACTACTATTCAGGCTTTTTTAGCGGCCGCAAAGTAGCATTTTGCGTCCTAGTACGCAAAACTTCACTTTGCGTCCTAGGACGCTGTCCAATTTTCGTCGGCGGACGCAAAGTGAACTTTGCGTAAGAGGACGGAAAAGTGTCACTTTGTGGCCGCTAAAGAAGCATGGAAAGTAGTACTTTGCATGCACGTAGTACAAAAATTATTTTTCATCACTCAGGGAGGAAAAGTCCACTTTTGACCTCCAAAGTCCAGACTGGCTTCCCCTCCCTTCGTAATGAAAAATTTCGTTCACAACTCGGGAGGAAAATTCAATTCAATATGAATTTTCCTCCCTAGTGGTGAAATGTACTATCTCTGTTTTTCTTTGAATTCTAGACTTTATAAATTTAGGATCTTGTTTCTATTTCACTTTCACATTGAGACATCCATAGTGCAGGCCATACACGTTCGAATAAATTGTGTCACTCGCAATTTTCGTGACTAGATTTAAGTTTTGGAGTCTTAGAATTTAATGAAACTTATCAAAAGTGGACATTCGAAACATCGCGATTTCCAGTTATTTAGACTAAGGAAAGTTCTCTTAGTCGCGGACCGAAAGATGACGCTTCTACTTTCAGCTCGCTGCGCGCGCCACAAAAAGCGTCGTATCGGCCTCGGGCGCCGGTGGCACCCTCGGACGTAATATAATATTTTGTATGATGTTTCAATTCTAATCTTTGCGACTTTGGGGTCTTGTTTCTTATTCATTTTCGTTTCGCGAGATCAATTTTCAAGTCTCAGAAGTCAAAGAAACTTATGAAAAGTGGAATTTCTAAACATCACGATTTCCAGTTATCTGGAATAAGGTAAAAAAATATTTTTCGATGTGGCTTTAAATTCTATACTTTGCAACTTCGAGATCTTGTTTCTTGTTCATTTTCGCATCGAGATATAAATTTTGGAGCCTCAGATTTGAAAGAAACATATCAAAAGATATGTTAGTGTACTTCCAAATTTCCAGATATCTCCTGAATAAGGCAAAGAAAAATATTTTTCTGTGTTGCTTTGGAATCCAAAGTTTGTCACTTTGGAGTGTTATGTCTTATTCATTTTCGAGTAGTGATTAAGATGTTGAAAGCAATGGAATCTGTTGAAAGGCGATTGTCTAATCATTTTTGTGATTCCCAGCCATGCGACTCGACGGAGCGAGATGAAAATTTTTGCAGTTCCTAAAATAAAAAGAACTAGTATCTGCTCTTCAATCGAAAAATACTAGATAAAATTTCCTTTATTGTTCGCTGACTCAAACGCGAATTGATATGTCGGAAGATTTTTTTTAAATATGATTTCCAGCCATGCGACTTGACGCAGCGAAATGAAAATTTTGCAGCATCTAAAACGAACAGAACTACTGTTCACTTTTTAATCAGCAAAAACTAGTTAAAATTTCCTTTATTTTCCGCCGATTTAGACCCCGATGGATATGTCGAAAGATGTTTTTATAAAATATAGATTTCCAGTCACGCGTCTCGACGGAGCGAGACGAACATGTTTGCGGCATCTAAAATAAACAGAAGTACTGTTCACGTTTTGATCAGCAAAATCTAGGTAAAATTTCCTTTGTTTTCCGCTGATTTTGACCCGAATTGTTATGTCGGAAGATCTTTTTTAAAATATGATTTCCAGCCCATCGTCTCGACGGAGCGAGACGAACATTTTTCTAGATAAAATGTCCTTCATTTTCCGCCGATTTAGACCCCGATTAATTTGTCGGAAAATCTTTTTTTTTAATATGATTTCCAACCATGCGTCTTGACGAAGCGAAATGAAAATTTTGCAGCATCTAAAATAAACAGAACTACTGTTCGCTTTTTAATCAGCAAAAACTAGGTAAAATTTCCTTTATTTTCCGCCGATTTTGACCCGAATTGGTATGTTGGAAGACCTTTTGTGAAAATATTATTACCAGCCATGCCCCCCGACGGAGCGTGATAAATATTCCTGCAGCATCTAAAATAAATCGAACTACTTTTCGCTTTCACTCACATCATGGATTCATTCTCTCATTCACTCATTCATCCATTCATCCATTCACTTATTTAATCATTCACTCACATCATGGATTCATTCACTCATTCATTCGCTTAATTTACTTACTTAAAATACATTTAATCCAATCACTCATCCAATGATTCAGTCTCTCATTCACTCATTCAGTCATTTACTCATTCACTCATTCATTCACTCACTTCATGAATTCTTTTTTTACTCGCTAAAATTAGAAGAAAACATTTGTCTTTAAAGATTAGTCACTATTAATTTGGAAACAGCAATTTATTTAATAATATCCCGGCTATTTACAACGAAAATAATCTGAGTCTATCGAAAAGGTTCCTTTTCAGTCCAAAGCCGAATATGCGTTGGCAGAGCGATGTCCTGATTTACACCATTATTCTCCGTATCCTTCCCGTATCGGTAATAATGACGATTCAGGTTCATCAGTTCGACGCACTGCAATTTTTTCAGATCGTTTCGTCGGAGCGTGGACGACAACGAACTCTTTTCTCCCGTGCCCGAACACTGTCCTCTCACGTTGAGAAACTCCGTTTGTCACGAGAATACGACAGTTTTGGCTATTTACAAATATTTACAACAAGTAGAAACGATTAACAATTATTTACATTAAATGCTGGAAATGATGGCCTTCTACTTCCACACAACATCTCAATCGACGGATAAAATTGTCGTGTGTGGCTTTGTAGATGCTCTGTCGGGAGAGTTGATTTAAGCAGCCGTTAAGTTTCGCGCGCAACTGATTTTCATTTTCAGGGATGTTAGTATCATATACTTTTTCCTTCAAGTATCCCCATAGAAAATAATCCAGCGGATTAAGATCTGGAGATCTTGCGGGCCACTCGACTGCACCTCCCCTACCAATCCACACGGTGAACGTGTTGTCCAAATATTGGCGAACTACGTTGCTGCTATGGGCTGGAGCCCCATCGTGTTGATAAACTATATTGTTTACATCAATGCGTGGGTCAGCATCGTGGATTTCCCCCGGTAGTTGGTTGCGCAAGAAGTTGCAGTATGCGTCGGCAGTCAGTCTGGCTGGTAAATTAACGGGTCCAATCTACATTTCAAATTTACCGTTATTAAATTTGCTTTTATTATTTGTTCGTTCATTCATTTATTTGTTTATTTACCTTGCTGAACGAACTACCCATTCACACATTCACAATCATTCACTCATTAATTCATTCAATCATTCATTCACTCCATACACTCATTTACATATTCACTCATTCACTCACAGACCATTCACACATCCACTGATTCAGTCTCTCATTCACTCATTCAGTCATTTACTCATTCACTCATTTATTCCCTCACTTTAAGGATTCATTTTTGCTCGCTCAAATTACCCATTTTCCCGTTCACCCATTTACTCATTCACTCTTGCTCATCCACTCATTCATTCACTCATTCAATATGAGTGAATACATTCACAGATTCACACATACACTCATTCATAATGTCACTCATCTACTCATGGAACCATTCAGTCATTCTCTCATTCATTTATTGATTCACTCATTCTATCTGTCACTCATTCATTAATTCAAGCATTCACTTATTTATTCACACATTCACTCATTCGCCTATTCGTTCATTCCCTGATTCAGTCGTTTACTTATTTACTTAGTCATTCAGTCACTCATTCACTTATTCACTCATTCACTCATTCCCTTATTCACTCAGTCATTCATTTACCAATTCACTTATTCATTCACTTCATTCATTCATCCATTCATTCCCTCAAGCACTCATTCTCATTCACTCGTTCATTCACGCATTCATTAATTCGCTAACTTACCCATTCACTTATTCACTTATTCAATGATTGATTGTTTGATTGATTGATTGATTGTTCATTTTATTAGTCCTGGGAATACTCTCGTAATGGACTCGTGATTCACTAATTCATCCATTCACTTATTACCTCATTGACCCATTCAGTCATTCACTCAATCATTCATTGATTCACTCATTCAATCAGTCACTCATTTATTACTCAAACATTAACTCAATCATTCACACATTCACACATTCACACATTCACTCTTTCAATCATTCACCCATTCGTTCATTCCTTCATTCACTTATTGTCTCGTTTACTCATGTACTCACAGACCATTCACCCATTTTCTCATTCACTTTTGCACAATATAAAATATATCTGTTCATACAATAACTCACTTACTCACTCACCTATTCACCCACTCTTTCATTCACTCATTCTCTATATAAAATATATGCATTCAGTCATTCACTAATTCGCTCATTCTCTCATTAAATCATTCACAATTTCACTCATTTCACTCATCCACTCATTCATTTACTCATTTAATATGAGTGAATACATTCACACATTGACACGTACACACATGCACAGATTCACACATTCACGCATTCACCCATTCAGACATTCACTTCATTCACTCATTTGCTCATTCCCTCATAACTCATTCATTCACCCACTTGTCAACTCATTTACTTAATTCACGCCCACTCATTCACTTATTAATTCATTCACTCATTCAGCCAGTCGCTTATTTTCTCATTGTCTCACCGACTCATTCATTCATTCAGTCATGTACCCATTCACTCATTCACACATTCACTCATTCACTCAGAATTCACTCATTCACACATTCACTCATTCACTCAAAATCCACTCATCCACATTTATTACCCATTTAAACATTCTTAATATGCCAAATACTCATTCACTCATTCACCCATTTATTCATTCATCCTCTCATTCATACACTCATTTATACACTCATTCATTTATTCACTCATCCACTCATAAAATTATATGCAATCGTACACTTGTCAAGTAATTATCTATCATTCGTTTATTTTCACATACAATATTATTGTTCAGTAGCCCTGCCCAGTAATTTAAGCTCCATCGAGTTTGCCGGGACTTCTGTTCGACGCACAAATGTGGATTTTCATGACTCCAAAAGTGGTTGTTGTGCTGATTGAAAATACCGGACTCGGTAAAATGAGATTCGTCAGACCACAAAATCATGTCCAACACTTCAGGTTCCGCTTCGATATGTTGCAGCATGATTTGGGCAAATTCAAGTCTCCGTTCAGCATCACCGTCCCGCAATTTCTGAACTCGCGTGTAATGGAACGGATGCTGCCCGTCGTCTTTCAAAATACGCCATACTTCGACGTGGTCTACATCGAGTTCTCTTGCAACACGTCTTGTTGAGGTCGTTGGATCATCATTAAACCGTTCTAGGACCTTTGGATTAATCGCAATGGATAAGGATGAAGGAAAGGTGCTGGGAATGTTATGTAATAAAAACTTTTTGGGTAATAAATGCTGTATTATTTAGTGAATGAATGATTTGATAATTATACGTATTCATAATATTCATAAATGAACATTTCATTCATTTCACTCCCCTATAGGAAATGAACAAATGTGCCAGTACTGGCACAGTATGGGCACTCTGGTATTTTTGTAAACCCAGCTCGGAACAGTATCGGGCCAGTTGTTACCTCTGGTAATTTTCCATAGGGTCATTTCACTCATTTCACTCAGTTCATTCATTTCATTTACTCACACATTAAAACAAATATTAACCGTAATCGGGTCACCCTTTTTCTGGTATCATTTTCGCTCTCAAAAAATGTCACCCGGATGTCTTTGTCGTACAGACAAAAGTGACCCAGGTTGACCCGAGGATAGTTAAAACGGGTGGCATACATCTATTTCACATGTCATAATTTCACGCGACACAATTTCACAAGACACAATAACACAAGTGACAAAATTTCACAGTACCGTAAAAACACGAAAACTAATAACACGTGACGTAAGAACACTTTTCGAAAATTAAATTCTTCGTTATTCTACTTTTTGAAACTTTTCTGAATAATTCTACGATAACTGTTCTTCAATTTCGCAAATTGTCATAATTAATTTCGTACGGGATCATGCTTTAACTTTGTACCAAAACCGAGCTCTTGTGTAGCGCCTCGATTATTTTGCAAACTTTCGAAAATTACTTTCTATTTCATTCTACTTTTTGAAACTTTACTGAATAATTCTGCGATACCGGTTCTTAAATTTCCTAAATTTTCAGATTTAATTTCGTACAGGATCATCTTTAAGAATCAAAACAAAATGGCGCACTGGTATCGCGGCTCAAATATATTCTGATGACATGATACTAAATATAAATAAAAATTAAATAAAATGAAAATAGAATTAATTTAGACAAAAATCACGAAAACGATTAATATGAATACAAATTTGCAGGGCGGTATTAATCAATATGATAAAAACATGAAGCCAGAGATGATCGAAAAAGACAGGGAAAAATATTGATAAACGAAATGTGTAACGAAACATACATAGGGGAAAGTCGGGTAATGTGGGCCCCCAAATAAACATAACCGAACATATTAAATCAAATGAGGATACGTTCAGTTCCACTGTCCAAATTACCCGACGTTCCCCTACATACGATATCCCATATGTGATCATCATGTTTTTTTCTTTAGGATCTTCATAGTACTGTACAATATTGTATATAATGTATTGTATGTATATTTAATATTATATTATATATAGATAAAAGACACGTACACCACTATTATTTATACATTATATAATATTCGTATAAAAATGTTCTGTGCTATTGTGAGCAGCGTGTATAAATAAAGCACGCATAAAAACTACAGTCAAGTTTCTGTCGAGGCGCCTAATCTTATCTTTTTTTTCTGATAAAAATCTTTATTGAGAAAACCATGTCGCTTTGATAGAGAATTAACTGTATGTAACGGAGGCCTGTACCCCAATAGAACACAAATTTTTTATACATATATTATATTTATAATAGTTCAACATATCTCTTATTCTTATATTAATCATATCAATCACGTCAGGTACGTCAATGTCAACACATTTCATTGAATTGTCCGTCATTAACGCACGTTTGTTCGGATATCTCATACGTTTTGCTTGCTCTTTTATTTGAGTATGCTTCATTTGAAAACTAATTTGTCGAATCCATATTGAATAATCGTGACTTTATCACGTTTATTCGGCAGAATCATCGTTTCAAATTTTATGATACAATCCTAACCTCATTTCTGACATCGATTGTAATGCTCTGCGTTTGAGTAATTTCTGTTGCAGTTTGCAATTATTTACTCGATTTTGTTTATTGTAAATACTTAGTATTTATTGATGAGCATAATTGATTGGGTATGCAATAATTGCTTGTAACCTGGAAATTCATTCATCTATGGAGGAGCGGGGCGCAATTTTTACTACTACGGTGCTGTCTCACTGAAGCTGCTGGATTACGCCACTGCATTTTGAGCTACCAACATCGCGCACATAAACATCGCATCGTACCAGCGGGCTAATTTGAATCTGTCGTCCGGCCATCCTTGGATTATTTTTACGCCTTCGACGAGTTTTTATAGCAGATAGTATTTTTCGTTTGTGACAGTCTCAATTTTTATTTTATTCACAATGAGCCTGCCAAATTGTTTGCGATGCCATGCATCCATTTATAAGAACGCGAAAAAAAATTATTGTGATGTGTGCAATACTGCTTATCATGCTCATTGTACGAAGAATATTCCAACGCTATCTAACGGTGGATTCTCATTATGTTGCGGACAGTCTGGTACTACTCGCAGATCTGGCTCCCTTACACCTCGTCGTGATTCCTCTGAAAACTCAGTATCGCGCCAGGATCTTAAAGTAGCGTTAGACGATCTACTGGTAAAATTTCGTGAAACTTTTGCAACCATGTTAGAGGAATCTTTAGTTGGACTTAAGGCGCAAATGGACAATATTGAAGCTAAAGTCTTGAGTTTTGACGTCAGATTAAAAGCGCTTGAAGATAGGCCATCTTCCTGCGAACTTTCTGCTGCGTCTGCTCAAGACTTATACAGGGAACTTGAAGAACGTCGTAAGAGAGCCTATAATGTCATTGTGCTCAATTTTCCCGAGGCCACGGCTCCAGATGATGATCTTACTGGTATAAATCGATTACTTCAAGATGTCCCGTCCAGCAAACCTGCCATTTCTGCCTTACGTCTTGGCAAAATTATAGACTCCAAACCGCGGCCTTTGAAAATATCGTTTCCCTCAACAGATAGTGCCTTGACAATTTTGAAAAATCGTGAATTTTTTTCCAAGAAAGAGTACTATCTGAAGAATGATTTAACGGCGAATCAAAGGGAATATCTCTCGTCTCTTCGCACTGAACTCAACCGCCGTATTGAAGGTGGCGAGTCTAATCTCACCATCAAATATGTTAAAAATGTTCCAACTATAGTAGTAGATAAAAAAACGCGTAAATCGGGTATATCCCAGACGTCACACAAACTTGAATAATTTAGCTATTTTTTATCAAAATGTCAGAGGTCTACGAACTAAACTTGACTTACTACGTGTTTTTGCGCTGAATTCTGATTCGGACATCATTATCCTAGTAGAAACATGGTTACATGGTTCAATTTCGGATGCCGAACTCGGATTTTTCGACTATGTCATTTTTAAATGTGATCGACCTGAACGTAGAGGTGGTGGGATTTTAATTGCCATTCGGAAGGATATTTGCAAATATCAACAACTACAAATAGTTGATAATTCAATTGAGCATTTGATCATTCAATGCAATTTTGTTGGCAAATCCATAATCTTTATCGCAGTTTACATCCCACCTTCTGCCGATCTCTCTATTTATTGTAACTTTGTGACCTCTCTTGAATCTCATCTGCAGCAACATCTTGATTCTGAAGTCTTCATTGCCGGTGACTTCAACCTACCACATATATTTTGGAAGTATCTTCACAATTTATCATTTGTAGCTGATGGATTGACAAGTAATTCCTCTGTCATGGGGGCTTCAGTAATTCGTGATCTTGCTAACTTTTATGGTATGAACCAATACAATCATATCTACAATATCAATGGATACGGCCTTGATTTGATTTTCTCAACTCTCGAAGGTATCCAGGTTCTTGAGGAGCTGAACTGTTGCCTGCCTATTGACTCTAACCATCCACCGCTTCGTATAAACCTGCCTGTTTCCACTCTTAGCACATCCAATCCACGTTATATATATTATTATGATTATAAGAAAGCTGATTTTAACTCAATAACTTTTGCTCTTAATATTTTTGATTGGGATGTAATTTTTAATAGTTTGACTATTGATGAATCTGTAAATACTTTCTACGATATTTTATTCTCCATAATTAAGTCATATGTTCCATATAAGAGGATTGTTATCGACAATTTTCCGTATTGGTTCGACCGTAGGATAAAAACTATGATTTACGAAAAAAAGAAGGCTCATATTGTTTTTAAAAAGACGCACTCTCAGTCAGATTATACTCGATTTTCACGTCTGCGTTCCGACATTAAAGCATACTCTGCAATTTTATATAAAAGTTTTATTAACTACACTGAACTTTCCATAGATGACAACCCACGAAAATTCTTTAGTTTTGTTAATAATCTTAAAAAATCTAAATCCTTACCTGATTGTATGTTTTTTGACAACCAAACCGCGACATCTCCGACTGATATTGCAGCCTTGTTCGCTTCTTATTTTGCTTCCGTTTTTACTGACGATCCAGATAACTTACCTAGGGTTGATAATGAGCCGATTACCGATATATCTAATCTCACAATCAAGATGACTGATTTGTTTAACGCTCTTACGAATCTGGATTCTAATTCTGCCCCTGGTCTAGATGGCATTTCCAATAGCCTTTTGAAATACTCCAGATTTGCTATTGCAAGACCATTAAAAATTTTATTTGATAAATCATTATCCTCCGGCATTTTTCCGAAATCGTGGAAGTCAAGTCTTGTAACTCCTATACTTAAAAATGGTGACCCTCATAATGTTAAAAATTATCGTCCTATTGCCATGATCAATACGATTCCAAAACTTTTCGAAAAGTTGGTTACACTTGAATTAACATCACTTATTGATGGCAGACTTGTCGAAGAACAGCATGGTTTTCGTCCGGGGAAGTCGACTACTTCCAATCTTGTGGTATTTAATGATTACATTTTTTCTAACTTAGATCAAGGCAAGCAAATTGATGTCGTTTATACCGATTTTGCCAAAGCTTTTGATCGCGTTTCGCATGCTGTTCTTCGCCGGAAACTTGATGCAATTGGTCTCCATGACGCTATTTTGAATTGGATTACTTCTTATTTGTACGATCGGAAATATGTAATTCGTTGCGATGATGATGTAACTGCGACATATAACTCGTCATCCGGAGTACCTCAGGGGTCGCACTTGGGTCCATTACTGTTTGATCTGTTTATTAATGATCTTCCAAGTATTTTTGAGTTTGGATTTTCTTTGCTATACGCGGATGACGCTAAAATTTATCATACGATCACAAACCTCGCAGATGCTAATGCATTACAAGCTGATCTGGTCGAGCTCAATCGTTGGTGTAATGCTAATTTTTTACAACTTAATGTTCCCAAGTGCGTCGTTCTGCGTTACTCTCGGAAACGTTCAAAAATTACTTTTGATTACAAAATTAACAACGAGACGATTCCTACTTCATCCGAAGTTAAAGACCTAGGGGTGCGTTACTCAGATGATGGATCTTTCCATCGCCATATTGACGATATTATCTCCAAAGCGTTGAAAACCCTTGGATTTATTAACAGAAATTGTGTCAACTTTAAATTCGCTTCGACTTACAAGAAATTATATACAACTCTTGTACGTCCTATAGTTGAATATGCGTCAGTTGTTTGGTCCCCCCAAGTAGCGTATCAAGTTAAAGCATTAGAATCGATCCAGCACAGATTCCTACGAACTTTTGTATATAAATTGGGCATGCCCATGGATCGTTTTGATCACGACTACGACTCTCCGTTAAAGCTCGCCGACCTCCAACTTCTATCAGTGCGACGTTATCTTTTTGACCTGATATTTCTGTACAATATTTTACACGGTGTCGTTAAGTCTCCTGCGCTTCAAAACAAAATTATATTTAATGTACCTCAAAGGTTTACTAGATCTCCGCCATTATTTATTGTGCAATTCTATAGAACTAAACTGGTCGACAGGAATTCGATGCAACGTATTTTGCGTTTTGCGAACGAGCGTGCCGATATCTGTAATTCATATCAAATCTCCCTTCCTCAACTTAAGCGTATTCTTAACTCTCTGTTTCCGTAATTTTTCTATTCTTCTTAAAATCTATTTTCTTTATCTTCGCTTTTTAATTTGTAAATATATTTCCTGCAATAAGGTCACTTGCACCTGACGTAAGCTATGTCTCTCATAAGTTTTTATAATGGGATATACCCGTTTAATTTTATAAATAAATAAATAAATAAATATTATACGTACAATATACATATAATCTAAATATCTCTTGTATTTTTGAAAACTATTCATTTCTCCTTTATTTAAAGAAAAATGATATAGTACAATACAGATAGTAAAATTTCCTGGAATCTCATTGGTTAATCGAATTGCATCCAAGTAGCTGATTGGTTGGAACATGTTACAATATGCTATAGTAACCGCCTTACTATATCAAATTGTTTTTGTCACTATATATATTATTCTCTCTACAATATGGTTTTTTCAGTGCATGTTTTATACATACAATATGTGTAAAATATCGCGACACATGACAGTGAAAAAATTGATGGGTTTGAATAATACAGTTTAAATGACAAATTCCGTTGATTAAAACCAATATCGAAATATTTTTCCAATATATCTTAGTCGTATATTATACGTATAATAGTCATGTATATAAAAGATTAGTGTT